>CATIWQ010031357.1:0-91560 GCA_949673415.1 Euphorbia schlechtendalii
CGATTTTTTTATTATTTTATGTTTTTTATGTTATTATATATTAAACTAAGTTGTTAATATTATCATTTTATTATATTAGATTATTAGTATTTATATTATAATAATTATTATGTATTATTAAATATAAAAATAATAAAAAAATTGAATCCTCCTAGGCCCAGCCTAGTCCCCACCTAGTCCCCGCCTGCGCCTAACTCCCGCTTAGCGCCTAGCGCTTTTTAAAACACTACTTTTAAGTTCCATTTTCTTTTCTCCATTTTATGTTTCAATTGTTACAAGTTCTAGGGTAACTTTGGGGAATCAAAGTGAAGGAAATGGGTTAGTGACATGTGGAAACAAGGAAGGGTTTCAAGCTCAATGAGGGAATCTGGGGGCAATGTAAAGATAAGCTAATTTAAGCTAAGTGGTTAAACCTAGGTGTCTTTATCTTCTAACATGGGATTTCAACTACGATCTCAGTTAGACTAATACAAAATATCATTTTATATGTTTCCCATAACAAGTGACTTTGTCCTCTCTTTTAAAAGAATTTTTCAATAGGCTTAATTCCTACTTAACTTGGATTTACTATTTATTTGTGCTATTAGTTTGAGAGAAAAATTGAAAATTTCTACACGTTAAATGTCTAATCAAGTTAAAAAAGTTCTCAAAAATCTTATTCTTGCATCCTACTTTCCTACAATTTACTCATGTAATCTAGTTCTAAATTAATTTCCAGATTGAAAAACTTTACAAAGCAATTTGCTATATCTAAATTCAAACAAAATTAGGCAATCAAGTTCAAATACAGAAGGGGCATTATCAGGAAGATTAAATTAATTCTAGGAATGGCCCATTTAAAGCAGGAAAATCATAAAATAGTTCGTTATCATAATCAACACAAGCAAGGTAGTCATGTTTATCAAGCAAAAAGTTCTCAACCTACATCCCCATATTTGAAATATGATTTATCCTCAAATCAATTCAATAAATAAAAGTAATATAGTATATAAGGTAGATCTTCATTCTGAGAAATGAAAGAAAACTTATTTGGTATGTTCACTAGGAGAGGAGAGGTGATTGCATATACTCTTATTGAGGCTGGGACGAGACCTCCTTATCCCCTTCTTCAATGTCTTCCATCTTCTCTTCAGCTTCATTCTCCTCACAAGGAGAGCTTTCCTTCTTCTCACTGGTGGCTATCTCTTGAAGAATGACCCTTCTGGCATGCTTAGAAACAGGGACAAGCTCTCCCCCTTTCACATCAATGTTAATCCCTTCAAACTTGTAGATTTCCTATAGTTTTTCCTTCATTATCTCATTCTCCTCCATCACTTTGATCAAGGAATCCTTCATATGAAAGAATCCATTACACAACTGTTCCATAGTAATACTGGCGATTTCCTCATACTGAGATAACATATCCTTGTCAGAAAGGGTCAAGTCCTCCACCATAAAGTCAGTGCTGACCTTCCTTTTCCTATAAACTTTCTTGCAGGAGGCCTCGATAGTAGTGGAGGTCTTATGTCATACACTTCACTTGGATGGCTTCTCAATCACCTCCTCTTCCTTAGAGTTCCTCACCCAAAGGTCATCTACCTTCCTGCACACCTTGATTTTCTTCAATGTAGGGTAGGATATTGGATAGACATCACATTCATGAGTGAAACCTTCTCCAGAGAAGTCCTTGAACAAATTTCACCAGATTCTAGTCACAAGGGAACCATAAAGAATAGCCCCTAGTTTTTGGAAGCAAATACATATTTTGCTAGAAAGGCACCAATATTCATCTCATGGCCCTTCTCCATACACCAAATTGCAAATCATCAATAAAGGGTAGGGTAGAATGGTTTTTTCTACCAAAAATATTGGCAGACAAGAACTTTTGGATAATACGGTGCCTTTGCTTGGTCAGATTTCTAGAGGACTCCTTTAAAATAATCTTGGAAATTTCATTCAAAAACTTATCCCTCCTGAACTCAACCAGATAAGTGTTCGCAGGGTTTTTAGCTATACTCATTACGAAAGGCTTATCATCGGTAACGGTGATAAAAACCTTGTCCCCTCTCTTCTACTGATAAAATAAAAGTTCTAAATATGAACAGGTATTATCAGTACCAATTATAAAATAGAAAAATGATGATCACTGCAAGTATAGAGTTGCGATGTAGTTTTAAAAGATATCAATCCCATGGGGAAGGAATTTGGTTCTAAGGACCAACTAGAGTTTCAGAATAAAAGAAATAAGATAAATTGTAAGGTTGGATGATAGACTGATGAATAGACAGATGCATGAACAGATCAGAGAAGATGTAAACTAGATAGATATTCCCTAAGAACAAGTATAGTAGAGAGAAACATGCAAAGTAATCAAAGTTGTTTTAAACACTAAATAACTTCAACAAACTCAGTTCTAGACATCTAAATATTCAATAATTCACCGCAAAGCAATACATGAAATGACTTTTCTAAATCTAGGGTAAACGAATTATGACACTTATAAGAACTTGAATAACAATAATACTATGCTTAGTACGAGTCACTCTCACATAGCCATATTGAGCAAGTTACCACTCCAAAAATGTTAGCTCACTAAAAAACGTTATAATCACAGATCCAGTGACTATACACAATCTTGTTAACCTCGAAATCACTCTTAAAGTTAACTCGAAAGCATATAACTTGATTAATATAAATGACGCAAGATGAAATACTCGTATTGACACATAGACATATCATAAACTTCAAAATAGAAAGTATAAGTAGAAAATAAAGTAAAGTTGTAAGGTATGCAAGTGAAAGCTAAAGTTGATCAAACTGTATCCACTCTTTAACGTGAGTCATCAATTCCAGCAATTCCTATGTCTACTTTGAATTCGATCTCGACTAGGATAGAACCTCCGCTAGGATGCTATTCTTTGTGAATATTGTACAAATGAATGTTGAAGAATAGAAACTTTTATTGATAAGTGCTTTGCAATTACACTCATACAACAATAGCTCGAATATGTGGAGAAATCTAGTGATCGAAACAAGAATCGAATCACTTATACATTTTTCTCACTAACACTTTGAATTAGCGAAATCTGTACAATTTTCACTCTTTATCACGTTATGCACTGCTATGCATTGCCCACCATATGTCATGCCCACGAAATTGGTTGGTTTGGGACTCTATTTATAGAGTGTGAAGGGTTGCGTCTATCTAAACGAAGAGTCGTGTCCATTGGCGAAGAGTTGCATCACTTCAATATGATTAGATGCAAGGTTTCATCCTCATCCAAAATGGAAAGGCACCTTTTCATGATTGGATGCTTCTAAAACGTGTCTTTTCGTCTGATAGTTGATGGCGGTTGATTGTAGTTGATTGTTCTTATCCGGCAGGTGGTAGTTGAGAAGAGTTGACAAAAAACCGTCGCAAGCTCGGTATACATGTCACGATCGTGAATAATAGTTTGTAATTTTCTGTTTAGGAAGGATGATAAGTCGCGACTGCGAATATGTGTCACGATCATGATATGTGCTTTTTTTCATGGTTCTTCTTTGCAACTTTACCAATCTTTGACAACTTCATTCCTAAGCCAATTCCTTGAATTCCATGCATCTTTTTGCACATTTTTCACTCTTTTTGCTTAGAATTCCATCTTTGATCATTTCACTCCCAACATTCACCTAGTTTATGTACTTGCATAAAAAAACTACATACCATTTGAAATCTTTTATATGAAGTATAAAATGACTCTAAACCACATTGTTTTATGAGTAAAAATATCAAGATAATGAGTGTAATTATACACTTATCAGCATCCTTAGTTTGATATTTTCTATCAAGTGATTCCCATAATTCCTTAGCAGTATGCTTCACACTATATACTTCATATAATTCAGGAATTAAACCATTAAGAATATGGTTTCTACATAGGAAATCCGAATAATTCCAAACATCAACAACAGATTTAATAGAAGGATCAACCACTCATTCAGGTACTACAGGAGGATCTTCATTCACAAATCTGTCATAATGTATACTAGTCAAGTAGAAATACATTTTCTGTTGCCAGACCTTAAAATTCACACCACTGAATTTTTCTAGTCTTTCAGGTACAATAACAAGCCCATAATTCGAAAGTTCATTTAGTCCATAACCATTAGGATCGAATTATCCATTTTGGTTAGCTTGACTATAAAAGTTTCCAATTTCATTTCCTCAAAGTGGACCGGAACTTGTAGATCCAGATTCAGTTGGCCTAGAACCAACAGAGCCAAAAGTTGTTGGTCCACCAACAAGTGCAGATGCAACTGGTGTTGTACTGATAGGTACTGAACCAATTGGACCATAAAGTCCATTTTGATTTTGCTCATTCTGAGTTTGAGCAATTTCATCATTCTGTGGGATCTGATCAGCCATGATAATTTCTGAAACTTTCCAAACTAACCAAGTTATTGTTTGATAAATTGAAAATAAATAATTCAAGAAAGATGAATGAATCGTTATTGTGAGGGACGTGCGAATGAGAATTAAATTCTGAAAAAATTAAGTGATGATAATTCTCTGTTTTTTGTATCGATAATAAAAAAATTATTTAGAATAAATGTATTTCTGTAATTCCCTTCCTTATTTTAAACAGTAGGCCCAATGCTGCCCAAATGCCTCATTAGTGACTACATTGAGCCCAATATCTTTAATCTGGTTTGTAGACCAGAAATCAAATTGCTCCGTTTATGAATTAGGGATTTTCAGTTTTTGAATTTGTTTCTATTTTACCTCCCAAAAATCCACCTTTCTTCCATTTATTCCATTGCAGCCATGACTAACGAAACAAGCAACAAAAAGAGACACAGAAAGAACGAAACCCAAGAATCCCAATTCAGTTACAATCTCAATTCCTGCTCTAAATCCAAGAACCTCGCCGCTGCAATCACTCTCTACGACGATGCAGTTTCAAAGAACATCCGCCTCAGCAACAATCACTTCAACTCTCTCCTTTACCTCTGTTCAACATCTCTTTCAAACCCCACCACTAAAGACCTCGCTCTCCAATACGGGTTTCAAATATTCGACCGCATGATCGCCAGCGGTATCAAACCCAACGAAGCATCAATCACATCAATCGCAAGACTCGCCGCAGCTAAAGGGGACGGCGATTTCGCCTTTAATTTGGTGAAAAACATGGGGGTTTACAACGAGTTGCCTCGACTACGTACTTACGATCCGGTTCTTTATTGTTTCTGTGAGAAATTGGCGGCGGAGAAGGCGTATGAAGTGGAGGAGCATATGGGGAGAATGGGGGTGGCTTTAGAGGAGTCGGAAATCGGGGCTTTGTTAAAAGTGAGCTCAAAGAGTGGAAAAGAAGAGAGGGTTTATGGGTATTTGCAGAAACTGAGAAAGACAGTTAGGTTTGTGAAAGAAGAGACTGCTAAGGTAATTGAAGATTGGTTCATGGGGTTTGAGGTTAAAGGGCCGGAATTGGAGATTGATTTGGTGAAGGAAGCGGTTGTTAGGAACGGAGGAGGATGGCATGGAATTGGATGGATTGGCAAGGGGAAATGGATAGTGAAGAGAGGGAATGTGGATTTTGAGGGGAAATGTTGTTGTTGTGGGGAGCATTTGGCTTGTGTTGATATTGAAGACGTTGAGACTGAGAAGTTTGCCAAGTCTTTGACTGGTTTGGCAATGGAAAGGGAAGCTATAGCTAGCTTTAGAGAATTTCAGGTACTTATGGCGTTTTAATTCTTTGGTCAAGTTATTGAATTTCGGTATGCTTGTGATGGATTCTGATTGTTTTGAATTTTTCGTGCTATCTGATGATTGAATTCTAGTAATATATTTCAATTACAGACTGAACTAGAGATTAGAGTTTTAGTGATTGAATAACACCACAATTCACAGGTATAAAATGTGTACAAAGGTGTGATAGAGATAATTGATAGAGCCTTACCCAATAGCTTACGTTTTTTATTTGATGGGTTTCTGATAAATATATATGTATATATATATGTATGTATGTCTGGGTTCCTAATAATCATAAACATTCTCTCCTTCTGCCACCTAGGAATAGAGTGTTAACCAGCCACATTAACCAAGTTTTAGGTCATTCTAGTTGTTTTTGGGTTCTTTAGGTGTTTGTCGATGAGTTTTACGCGTTCTGTGTATGTCTTTCTGATTTTCTGCATACCTTCTATAATAGGACTGGCTTGACAAAAATTCCAATTTTGAAGCAATAGTAGATGGAGCAAATATTGGACTCTACCAGCAAAACTTTGCAGAAGGAGGATTTAGCATTCCTCAGGTTGTTTATATTTTCCATCCAGGCCTGCTTTTGTGTGCAATGAATTTGTTCTTACTTGCTCAAAATCTGTATAGAACAGCTGGAAGCTGTTGTGAAAGAGTTGTATGATCGGAACGGGAAATGGCCGCTGGTTGTGTTGCACAATAAACGTATTCGGGCACTCCTCGAAAGCCCTTCTCACAGAAGCCTCGTTCAGGACTGGATAGAGAAAGATGTTCTATTTACAACGCCCCATGGTTCCAATGATGACTGGTATAAGAATTTGTATTACCTCTTGCCTTTCGGCTTGTGTTTTGAGCTTAAAAAGATATTTCCTTTTGTTTTTTTTTTTCAGGTATTGGCTTTATGCTGCTGTAAAGTTGAGGTGTTTGCTCGTTACTAATGACGAAATGAGGGATCATATTTTTGAACTTTTAGGCAACAACTTCTTTCTAAAGTGGAAAGAAAGGCATCAAGTACTTAATAACATAATTTTTTTTTTGTCTTAAAGCTGATACTTAATGTAATTAAATCAAATGATGAAAAATAAATTGCAGGTTCGATACACTTTCGTGAAAGGCAAACCAATACTTCAGATGCCACCACCCTTTTCTGTAGTTATCCAGGTTTCATCTGTATTATACTAAATTTTTTTTTTTTTTTTTTGCTTTATGATAAATTTGAACTAATGAGAATTCTGTTGCTGTTGGAAATTTCTTCTTTTAGTGTTTTCTTGATTAGTTAGAGCTGTTATACCACTGCTTTAAATGCTCAGTTTGTAAACTGAATCACATAGAAATATAGAATCACTTGTATGAACATAAAAACTTCTTTTATAGTGTATGAAGTTCAAAATCTGAATGAAATGAATCTAAAAGAGACCTAAAGATGTCATGTGTTATAATTGGAGGTTAAATAAACAGAACAAAACCGACAAATCTTAAGATGAAGAATAAATGTTTCAGTGAGCCGAAAAAACATGCTGAATACTTAATTTACGGGCGATTCAATGTAGTAAGAAGCTTTCGACAGGTCGTTTTGTGAGGCGTAAAGCATTTGAACATAACCTGGCATTTCGCTAGTTAATAGCTTACAAGCTGTGATTTAAGACCATATTCAATTGCCATGTATTTGATGAGAGCTTTTATGTGTGAATCTTCAGGAATCAGAGAAGGGATGGCATGTTCCCATATCAGCGGAAGGAAATGACGATTCTGCACAGAGCTGGCTCTGTATTTCAGGTCCAACCTGTTCCGAGGAAACTGAGAATAGTAAGTCGTTGAGTTCCTCAGAGTGTATTACGAGTCGCAATGACAAAAATGGTGGGGAAGAAGAATCTTTTCGGGATTCGGATAATAATGAACCTACCGCAACTCTTACTGGTAAAAGAAAAGAAAGATCTTCACCTTAGCTGCGCTGCTTATAAATCTATTTTTTTTGCTTCCGTTTCTCATAGTTGGATAGATTTGTTTGTTGACTACCGATTAGTCTTATATTAGAAGTTCTGCATTGAGGGCTTCGGTTTAGAAGTTTAATGATATTCAGAATTATGTTGAAAGAGTTGAGAGCAAAAACTACATCTCGTTTAATGAGTCAATGAGCATCTATAGTTACAATAACTTTTAACAGCAATCACAACGGAAAAGAGTAACAACTCCTCCTAGTAATCATTAAATAAGTTTCAAATGTCCAAATGAACTTTATATTGATACTTTCCTTTTAATTTTATAACCTACATAAGTGTTTGTAAAAGCTTGCTCGGCCGGTCCGTCTATTTCTGAAAACCAGAAGCCTGAATTTGAAATAGGCTGCCTTTTTTCCTTGGCAGATTGTACGTGTTTAATTCATTTCGTTAAGTACTAATAAATTGCAGTATAAATTTTGTTTCTTTAAATTGAAAAAGGCAGTAATCCATCCCTGTATTTTTGGTTTGAAATTGATAGTAACTGGTCCTCTATTAATACACCAAACTTGATATCTATTAATAACCTTTGTGAATCAATACAAATAAATTATTCATAATTAAAACAAGCATACTGTCTTTACATAGCCGAATATTGCTTTCAATACAATATAAATTTATGTCGGAATAGTTTCAACCATTCAATCGGAATCAACGGTCGTAAATTACGCCAGATAACCTATCATTGTGTTCACTTTGGTACAAAAGGATTCAATTGTTGCCTCCATTGATGATCATTATTTCATTGAGTATTTTGCTAAACCCGGAACATGAGCAGTCATCATGTAGTGGTCCCAATCGATTCTTGTGGGATCGAAGTTGAACCTTTCAGCTTCTTCAGGATTTTCTTCTTTTGCTATTATTCTCAATTTCTCCGAATTCGAGTCCTCAAATCTACACAAACAAATAAAAACGAATACAACTAAGAAATCTGAAATTAAAAAAAAAAAAGAGAGAGAAATTGAAGTTAAGATGGTTCTTACATGCCCTCGAAAAGTATGTAGGGTTTGTAAAGTTGTACCAATCTCATCACGAGCTTGATTTTCCGGTCAAGAACCGTGCACAATTCTTGGTATTTTTGAAACATCACACTGTTGGCTAACTGCAATCCCTGTTAAAAAAGTTCGATGTGATAGGTTAGATTATTTTTAATTGCGTAATTATATTCGGTTTAGTGAATAAACGAACCTTGAAAGGGAGAATATAACGAAGTGTCATGTACATATGGAAGCTAGCCATAGAGCCCAAAACAGTGCCTCTTCCAATCTTAACAGCCTCGCCCTCTTTGTTAATCCATGGATTCGCAGTGAAATAACGATAAGTACAATCATGCATTTTCGAGAAATTCGCGATGTTTCTTAGGGAAGATCCAACATGATATATCATCTCCGAAATTTGTTTCTTTTTCACCATTGCTACTATTATTGCATTTACCACCATATCAGCTGGTATCTGTATTTATTCAAAATTATCACACTTTTTAGCCAAACATATTAGTATCAAATTGAAATGAATGAATGATCGATTTTCCAATTAATGAGTTCGAGCATTTTGGAAGCTCAATTAAAATATTCAGTATAAGGCTGCAAGAGACTAGAAACTCTTAGCAATCAAACAATCTAAGGAGTGATTGAAACATAAACTCGAACTTACCAAATCAAACGTTGTCGTTGGAAGATAAACAAAGCAATTCAGTTTCCCTTTGCCGTAGCCTACTATAAGGCTATCAATTGTTCTGTCCAGCCACAAAATTTACACAATAAATTATTATTCACTTTCACAAAATCTGCACTACCTTTTGCCTGTGAATTACAGACACAGATTTAATTTATTTGATCAAGAAAATTCTAAATAAAAAAATAGTACTCTCGAATAATGATTATGGATAATTATTCATTCAAACCAAATTGATATTCAAAATTACTTTCAGAAATTAAAATGTCATAAAACTTTAAATTTCTATAAAACTATTTTAAAAATAAATGAAATAATAATAATGACGACCAGGACGACAACAATAATAATAATAATTCACATGAGCTCAAAATCATATACCACTTGCGTTAGACACTCAATACAACTGATTCGCTTTATTGAAAATAACAACAAAATAAAGTTATCCGTAAAATAACCATGGCAATATGTTAAAAGAAAATGCTCAATATTCATTTGCATTAAATTCAACTACCAATAAAACTCTTGATAATTCAGTCCAAAAGATATTCTTGTTTGTATATATCTTTGTTGAACTTTTTTGAACTTAAATTTTTTTACTTTTTTCCTTTCTTAATGATATTCGAGTCTGGATTCCGGACCTCAACTTTTAGTTAAAAAAGCTCACTCCATAATATATATTAGATTATTATAAAAAGTATAAATATTGTTGCTACAATGTTTTGATAGTACCAAAAGAATTGTTACATTTTTCGATAGATCATTCTATATATCTGTTGCAAAATTATTAGAAAAAATGAATTTGTTGCACAATTATATTACATTACCGCTATTCAATGATAAAGATATTTTTGAAATGTTATTTTTTTTCTACTGTAAAACATACAAAATAATTCATTCCGATATTGATAAGAAGTTTACTAGGAATAATAAATACCTGACTCCTTCAATCCAACCAGGAAACGGGTCAGAATAAGTACTAGTAATCATAGTAGGACGCATTATTATTAGAGGTAATCTGTCTTTATATTCCATCAAAAGCATCTCTCCCATTGCCTTTGTAAATACGTAGGTATTTGGCCATCCATATCCTCTTGCTCTGTTTTCAATTTACAAACAAATTTATTAAAACTATAAAAGGATAAAGGAACTAGTAAATATCATTAATTAATTAGTTTGTACCTTTCAAGCCCAAAGTCCTTCATTTCAGCCGTAATTTGTTTAGGTGAAGTATTTGAAGATAAAAGTTCATTTACTTTCTGTTCAGCTAATAATTGTTCTTCTTGAATGTCTATTCTTTTATCTCCTTTTAAGGCTTCTCCCATTAAATATGGCTTCTCTAGTATTATTCCTTTGCCTTCTCCACACACGTATGCTACAAAATAACATACCATTTTATTCAAAATCACTGTTACGAAAAGCCTAATTTGTAAAAACAAAACTAAAAGGGAATTTAATGAAAATAGAAAAAAATTATCAAATAATTTTTTTAACGGTTTTTACAAATCCAAATATTTTATAACTTTGTTACACAATTCATCATGTAAGTTACATTGTTGTTATTCACAAAAACATGTTCTCGTCTTGCCTCTACGGCTAAAGCGATCAACTTCGCCTATCCTTTTTTAATGACTTGTTACATGTTAAGACCCTTTTAGGGATGGCAATGAGCCGGATCTGGATCTGATCTGGACCCATATTTCCATCATTTCAAAGCTGGCGCAAGGTAGATGGTACTTGTGTCAGCCTTGAAATGATGGAAATATGGGTCCAGATCAGATCCAGATCCAGTCCATTGCCATCCTTAGGCCCTGTTTTCTTCACATTCAATTTGATTTGGTTCAGTTCAGTTAAGTTATTTAATGTCTGTTAAGTTTAGTCCAGGTTCATAAATTTTAATTTTAATAATGATTATTCTAATTAATCTTTAATAAAAATTAATAGTGATAATAATAAAAAGAAGCACAATGATAAAAATATTAATATAAAAAAATAATTATTATTTAATACAGTTAATATTGATTATAAATATAGTAAAAATAATTTTTAAATAGTGATAATTACTAGTGTTATTGATATAATAATAGTATTAATGTAACTATAATATAATAATATTTTTATTTGTAATCATAGTAATAATTAATTAGAAAATGTAATATGGAATAATAAAATAAAAATATTTATTAATTAAAATAACTATTAGTAATTTAATAATAAGTGATAATTTGAATCCAAACTACATATATATTATAATAATTATTGTTAACTCACATATAATTATAACAATAATTATTATTTGAATAACAAAATTTTAATTAAATGAATTTACCTATTATAAATTTTTTTATTATTAATGATATTAAAATTGTTTTATTAATTATTTTATATAGGTAGTTATTAATAATATTATTTGTAATGATTATTAATAATTTATTTATTTTTATATTTAATGGGTTTTACTATTATTTTAATAATTAATATATATTTATTATTAAGTTCAGGTTCACTAAGTTCAGTTCAATTCAGTTCACTTAAGTTCAGTTCAGTTCAGTTCAGTTAAGTTCAGGTCTATTAAGTTCAGTTCAGTTCAGTTAAGTTCAGTTAAATTAAGTTCAGTTCAGGTTTCAGAAGTTGAGATAACAGAGCCTAATTTATCTGTATTCGCAAATATTTTTGGAATGGTAATTTGAATAAAAGTGAATGTTTTTCTTGTTAATTTGAAATACCTATCATTTTATTTTAACACAGCCAAATTTTATACTACTCTATTATACAGCGATGAACTGTTGCAAACCTTGCCATTAAATCTGATGAAAACTTTGGTCCAGCCCATTATATTAATCAAACATATCCGACCCGGAAAACCTGCTCAGATCCCAATTTGCTGAACAGTATTTCTGCTACTCTCTGTAAACCTTAGTGCAGCTGATTGATCCTGAGAGCTTGATCTCACTGCCAATTTAGGCAACTTTGACCGGTGTTCTGCTATCGGGATTCAGGTGGACTTTTACGTTTTCTGTTTCCTATTTTAGGTTTTTTTTGTGTTGCCATTTACTTTAATCCGGATTTAACTTTAATCCACTCCACTTTCCATAAATAAATCTACCTATCTATCTATCGTTAACAATTATGCGCATTTAATTAAGGCAGCTCAATTTTGACATCTGGAGTGTTTGGAACTCGTCTTCATTATGCATTTATAATTTAGCTATTTTGTTTCGATTGTTTGTTAATTTTTTTTCCCGTAGTTGCTTGTTATTTTCGTTCTTTACTTAGTTCGAACCCTAATTAATCGAACCATGTAGTTTTTGAGTATCGTGGAAGATGTGCGAAGTGAAGCTGAGGCGGTGAAGTAAAAGACTGATCTAAAAAATGGAAGGTGTTGGAGCTAAGATTAGGGTGGCGGTTCCCGTTTTAGTAACCATATTAATTGGTTTATGTGGGTTGTATGGATTACTGAAGCCAGTTTCAAATGGTTGTGTAATGACGTATATGTATCCTACTTACATTCCGATTTCTCCTAAGAATGGTGGATCTTATGCCAAGTATGGATTGTACTTGTACCATGAAGGATGGAAAAAGATTGATTTCAATGAGCATTTAAAGCAGCTCAGTGGCGTTCCAGTTCTTTTCATTCCTGGCAATGGGGGTAGCTACAAGCAGGCAGGGTCTTACTTTCTTATCTTCTTTTTTCTCTTTGAAAGTTAATTCGAGGATAATTAATACTGCTAACCACTGGCAACTCTTGGCCTGATATATTTGTTGTACTCAGGAACACCAGGAGCGCAAAACTCTGCACATTGATTTCTTAAATTATGCGTACTGCAAAGCCTGTAAAACTGAATCTACTTCATTAAACCTGTCTACTTAGTAGCTAGCAATAAATTATTGACATTTATTCTTTACTGCATTGCTTTCCATCTCATGTTAAATTACAGATCCTGGCATTAAAATGCTGGGAAATGTTGATGATTTCAGATATAAAATTTGAGCGAAGGAGACTGAGATATTAAATAATGGGATTTTTTTACCATTCCCTTCATTGGTCATATATAAACAAAAGCTTGTTTTCACATTCTAGCATACATCATTGTTTCGTAATTTGACTCTGCTCTCCTACCTGTAGGTAAGATCGTTAGCGGCCGAATGTGATAGGGCATTTCAGGCAGGCCCACTTGAACCGAATTTTTATCAAGAAGTTCACCTAACTCCCAAAGAGGGAGGTCTAGATAGTATGGATGGCTTTGAATTACCTAACCAATATGCCAGCAGACTGAACTGGTTTGCTGTGGATCTAGAAGGTGAACATTCAGCAATGGATGGTCGCATACTTGAAGAACATACTGAATATGTTGTTTATGCCATTCACAGGGTACTATTTGCGAAGCATTGTTGTTTTCAAAAGAGTGGACAAAATCACATGCTGAGATGTCATAATTATATACTTAATAATTCTTATGGTTTCTTGTTAATAAGATTTTTGATATTTATTGAAGCATGGCTAAACATGTTTATCATTGAGGAAATACGAAGAAACAAAGTACTATCTTTCAGCGGTGAATAATTTTTTCTTTTTTCAGAACTTGAATAGCCATTGTTCATGTTTTCACTTAAAAGTGTTGGGGTTCAACCTCATTTTTGTGTAGGTTGAGATGCAATTTTCTCCCTTTAATTGGTCAATGGCTACATAATTTGGGCTCTGGAACTTTTAAATTCATTAAGTGATAAGTATCAAGTCAAAGTCACTGTGTAGAAGTGGTTCCTTGATTATCATTTTCATAGTACCTTATAAGGTTTACTTCCAGCATTGATCTTTCATGCAAAGATAGCTTAAATTGCTTGAACCTAATGAAATTTTCCCATACTGAATGATAACTTACATTCTCTTGAACTTATTGTTATAGCATTATTGTTTTGAATTGTTTATGTGTGTTTGTTTGCTATCATTGCATGTTTTGTTTCCGGCAATTGGTTATTTATTGTCATGCCTGCAGATCTTGGATCAGTACAAACAATCTCATGATGCTCGAGAAAGAGAAGGTGCTGCAAGCTCCATCAGCTTGCCTACAAGTGTGATATTAGTTGGTCATTCGATGGGTGGTTTTGTCGCTAGAGCTGCAATTGTCCATCCTCAGTTAAGGAAGTTTGCAGTTGAAACTGTTCTTACCCTTTCAACCCCGCATCAGTGAGCTCCGTGAATTCTCGATGCTGTTGCTTTTTGGTTGTTGTTTCGCATATAGTTGCTAAATTCACCTGTTCTTTTCCAGGTCTCCTCCTCTTGCATTGCAACCATCACTTGGTCATTTTTTTACCCATGTAAATCAGGAATGGAAGAAGGGACATGAGATTCAAATTACTCGGACAGGACATATGCCAAATCTCTCTAAAGTTGTTGTTGTCTCTGTATCTGGTGGTTATAATGATTATCAGGTAATTTCGTTAAATTAAAATATATGTTTTTGTGAATATAGTGACAGAATCTGAGCTATTTGTGTTACATGTTTATTGGTTGCTGAAGCTTTCTTGTTTTTAGCTAGAAACTGAATTGGGCATTTATTACAGGGAAGATAGAGACATGTTGAAATAATCATATATATTCCATAAACTAACTTTTTTTATGTTTCCAGGTGCGATCCAAGTTAGAGTCCCTGGATGGCATTGTGCCTTCCACACATGGCTTTATGATAAGTACGACAGGAATGAAAAATGTCTGGCTGTCAATGGAACATCAGGCTATCTTATGGTGTAACCAACTAGTTGTGCAAGTAAGTATATAATATTTTCTTGGAACAAACTTTCGACTATTTCAGTGGCTAATTGTGCATATTATGTCTAGGTATCACATACTTTGCTTAGTCTTATAGACTCCAAAACAGATCTTCCATTTCCTGAAACCACAAAGAGACTTGCAGTCTTTTCAAGAATGCTTCGGAGTGGGATACCAGAGACTTTCAATTGGGCCAGGCAGTCACAACCATCTCATCAGTTGACTCGTGATTCCGTTAACGATGTAAAAACTTCCTCTGGTATTTTTCTGTCCTCAACATATGTTTGTATCAGCTGAAGACTATTTTTATAGTTGTCGAATCGAGAATCGGAATCCAAATTTTGTGAATATTGATTCGAATTAAATTGTAAATTTTGGTTCTAAGTTCATAAAATCGTAAATACAATACATTTAAATATTCAACTTAGAGATATTATTAAATTTTTGTCGAGGTATGCAATTTTGGAATTATATAAACCTTGTGGATCGAATAACTACTTGAAATCCATAGCTAATGCATATATAATCTCAATGATAATATAATTTTATTTTATCTTTGATCTTTAAGGTAAGAGTTTTTTGCAATCAGAATTCAAAATGACATGTTTTCAACTTTTTCCTAATTTAGAGACTAATTTAAAGCAAGACATAGATGTGATTCACTTCAGAGGACGACCTCACCACTACCTAGTCATTGTTTACGCTGGGTTCCACCTCACTTCGGCAACTAATCTTTGGGGCAACCGACTTTGACTGCCTTGACACAAATCTTTTGTCACATCATCTTCAAAATAGTGTCTCTACATGCTTCATCATTATAGAATTCATGAATTGATTGAATCGATAATTATGTAAGATTTGGCTAATTCGCCTTTGAATTGGTCATGAATCTTAAGATTTAGGATGGATTTAGATTCACCCCATAGATTTAAATTGATTTCAGAGTCAATGAAACCTAATCATAAGATTGTCATAACTATGACTGCTTGTGATGTAAAAAGTTACACGTCTACTTTTGGTAATTTGGAAACTGAAATCCACTATGATGACCTTTAAGCTCCTATGTGACCTCAAGGGAGCATGTATTGCATGTGGTAGAAAAATTGGAACTGGAGTTAGGCAGTTCCAAGTTCTTTTCGGACTTGATTTAGAAAGTCGGCAAAGGAGATAAGAATAGGCTAAAATAGAGTTTATAGTATTCCCCCTCATTTTTAGTAAACAGAGAACTGAAATTTACAAATCTGGCCAATTCATAATATTTATGTTGGAAGACAAGTTTTTTCAAAAAAAAGTAGAGCCTGTTAAGAGGGAGTGGGCTTCTAAAATCAGGAATTGAATATATTTCTGATGTGAGCACTCTGGTTAAGTTGGACAAACTATACTTTGTGTTTTGATCAAGTAGAGTTCCCTTCAACTGCTCTTTCTTTCTACGCATATATGTCCTGCTGATGTAATAGAGAGGAGATTTAGAGTTATACTATTGAAACAATACAAGCTGCTAGATACAAAGAATGGAGCTTCTGTTTATATGGAAGCTAAAGGGCCAGAGAAATTATATTTCTTGATACTTGCCATAAATTTATTTTTCTGTTGTTTTATGAATATTCACTATCAAACACTGAACTTTACGATGTTGTGGATTTGGGTAACAAATCAAACTGGACTAAACTTAAAACTGTTTATTTGATAATTGGTCAATTGCTCATTTTCCGGTGCTGCCTGGCTGTTAGAGGATGGGTAATTATTTCACTCTTTTTATGTGAACCAGCTAAAGAAGCATGATAATCTAGATTACAATTTAATATCATGGCTGGCAGAAATTTTAATCATATTACTGAAGATGCACAAATATAGAGTAGAGCTATCTGTCAGATATTTGTTTCAGTTTCATGTCCCACTTGGAAAATACAAATTTTATAGAGTAATTGTTTGATACCTGCAGGTTCTCAAGTGTATGTTTTATCTGATTGTCCCAGTAACATTAACTGGAACAATGATGCCCTTGAGAGGGATCTATTCATCCAGACTAACAGTATGACTGTCCTGGCCATGGATGGGAGGAGGAGATGGATGGACATACGAAAATTGGTTAGTGTTTCCAAATTCATCATTAGTATCGGGCAAAACTTTAGCTTTCATTCTTTTAGCTTTGATCTTTTGCTTTCAATATTACTAGAATTAAATAGCCTTGGAATAATGGTAGAGTTGTATCCGTCTGACCAATTGGTCACGGTTTCGAGCCATAGAATCGACCATTCACATATGCTTAAGGGTTGGCCGCTACAATTCACCCTTTGGGGTACGGCCCTTTCCTAGATCTTGCGCTTCATGTGAGACGCTTGATGCACTGGGCTGCCCTTTTTATATATAATAGAATATCGATCTCTGAAAGTTCAGTTCCAGTTCTTATTAGCTTGTTCACAGTATCTGTCCCCAAGACAAGTTCTAAAGGTTGCTGCTCAGATTGCATACTTTTGTTTCATGTTTCATATAAAAAATGAGAACCTTCTTTTTCAGTGAAAGTTTGATCATCTTCTACTCGCTTGACACTTTGTTAGAATTCATTGTAGTTCTAGTTTTACAGTTAGAACTTAATCAGTATGCATTGGCAGTTTTCTGAAAATATTTTTACTATAACTTGCTTTTGTTTTCTATATTCCCAATTCAGCATAAATCTAAAGTTGATTATAGTTACAACATTCATCTGCAGGGTTCAAATGGAAAAGGCCATTTCATCTTCGTGACAAATCTCGCTCCTTGTTTCGGGGTTAGACTTCATCTGTGGCCTGAAAAGGAGAAATCAACCTCAGAAGAGGCAAGAGGTCCAAGGATCATGGAGGTAACATCAAAATTGGTGCAGATTCCTTCTCGACCAGCACCACGACAGGTGATAAAAACTAATACTTCTCTGAAAGATCGATGGGGAAGAATAATTTGCTATTTTCTATGTATAAAAAGCTTGCATATTGTTCTTTATGCTACTTCTGGGGTCTTGTAAACTGAAAGTAGTAATTCACATTATATGCTATCAAGTGGAGGTCAAACGTTTTATGTTTTCAGAGTTTGATTTGACTAAATTGCATTAACAGAGGTCATACCTCACTTATATTCTAAATATTCTGCTTGTACATCAGGTTGAACCTGGAAGTCAGACTGAACAAGCACCTCCATCTTCTGTACTTCAGTTGAGTCCAGAAGATATGCGTGGATTTAGGTTCCTGACTATTTCAGTTGCTCCTCGTCCGGTATTATTACTTTAATATATGTTATTACCTTTCCTTTTTTCCTGTACTTCGTCTGAGTCTGTAGGTTTAATACCTTTTGTTTAACTGCTTTAATGTTATGTGTATCTTCTAGATGACTCTGTTCTCACCATATATATTCAGAATCCGTGCAAAATGCTATACCTTGATATTGTTCACACCTTGGTTATTGTTTATACATAGACATAGGACGAATGTGTATAGCTCTTGAGCCACAAATATACTGCAGATGATTGGCCCTGTACTATGACAATTTGTGCAAACTTTTGTAGTGAATAAATGACCAAACACTACTTTTTGGCTTGCCTGCTAAACCTAACCTCACAGAATCTCAGCTTGAATAGGTTCCCAAATAGATCAGACCCATTGAGCATGTAGCCTAGAGTACTGTTATATTGTGGTGACTTGTATTTAGTTAAGCCCATGATGACAAATTAGCACATTAACCAGACATTCTCACAATAATGACTTAATCAGTGGAAAAAGTTACTGTCATAATTTCATTTTATTACATCATAAACATTTCTTGTACCCATTTTCAACATTAAAAAACTCTCTTGAATGTCTTAGCTGAGTCATTATGACTGAATATTTTGAAATGTGTATGCAATTGACGTGTGTGAATCTCTGATGCTCAGAGTCTTTCAGGAAGACCTCCTCCAGCAGCTTCCATGGCAGTTGGGCAGTTCTTTAATCCAGAGGAAGGAAAGACAGACTTACCTGCCCTGTTGATGCTTTTCAGTACCTATTCTCAAAAGGTTTTGTGAAACCTCTAAAATACTTTCCAGGCTTATTTATTATATAACCATGCCACTATCTGGCAGCAGAAAAATAATGTAAAAAGTAGAGGGAAGGAAAATGAGAGGACAAAAATTTAGATGAGATTTACCTCCTACCCTCCTTTGCTGATTGAAGAGAAAAAGGGGAAGGTGAAACAAATATGCTATTAATGGGAAGGTTACTGTTATGGCCTTCATGTCCTGGAAGTTCAAATTTTGTTGTGGTTACTTCTCAGATATTGAAAAGTCTTGTTCCCTCATTTTCTATTCCCCTGCTTTCATCTGCTCCCAAAGGAAAGTAGGAATGTTTGGATCAGTTATCTCCCCAAAACTTCCCTTATCTCCATCCCAAGTAGTATAAATTTGTGAATTGCTAAACTGATTTTTTTTTACTACTGACTTTTGCCCCGCTGCATGACTTTCATGATGCACAGGACATACTTTTGCCTGAGGATCATCCCCTTGCTTTCAGATTATCATTCTCTATTAGCTTAGGGCTCTTGCCTGTTACTGTATCTATGAAAACCATGGAATGTGGAATAAAAAGGCCCGAGCTTTCTGCTGAAGAGACCGAAGAGATGGATAACAGCAGTAAGGAATTTTAACTTTTTTTTTCCTATAATTAGCATAATCTTTTGAATTCTGTTGGATCTTCTGTTTCCCACAATGCATCTTTGCAATTCTGGGCATTGCTAGTAGTTTGTAAATGGGGAATATGGCATATTGTGATGCATGCAGTTGTGTGCTAAATCAGTAGATACTGGGCAAAAAATCTGACAGAGCAAAAGATCATTAAAAATATCTAGCTAACGTATGCTAAATGTTGTATGAAGAAGACGCCATCTTGAGTGTTTGGTATTTTCTTTTGAGTATATAACTCATTATATATACTTCAAACTTCCTGGTGTTGTAAGTCTTTTAAACGTCACGACTTTCCATGCTCTATATATTTCTAGAGTTTGTTTCCTGTTGTCTTAAGTTTAAAAATTTGTAAGTTATAAGACAACTCTTTTATCCTTTTCTCTGATTTATTTTCAATGGAAGAAAACATATATTATGGTTATGTCCTATGCTAAGTTAACTTTCTTGGTCATTCAGAGCTTTGCAAATTGCGTTGTTTCCCACCATTAGCACTTGCATGGGATCAAACATCAGGTCTTCACATCTTTCCTAATTTGGATGGTGAAAAAGTTATTGTTGATTCGTCACCAGCCATGTGGAGTTCCACTGAAGGATCTGAAAAAACCACTGTTCTTTTATTGGTATTAAACTTACAAATTTCT
Organism: Euphorbia schlechtendalii; assembly: GCA_949673415.1. Taxonomy (NCBI): domain Eukaryota; kingdom Viridiplantae; phylum Streptophyta; class Magnoliopsida; order Malpighiales; family Euphorbiaceae; genus Euphorbia; species Euphorbia schlechtendalii. The sequence continues at coordinate 20,477 of CATIWQ010031357.1, forward strand.
CATATCTATGCTATTACTAATTATTTTAAATTCCATAGCTTAATCACTGACAAAAGTATATCATATCTTCTTCTTCCATTTACAGGCGGATCCCCATTGTTCATATAAAATGAGTATTGCTGTTTCTGAGCCTGCTGCTGCTAGAAGATTTTTGCTTTTGTATAATTCGCAGGTGACAAGAGAACCACTGAAGTGGTTACTTTTTCCTATTGTGTAATATTTTATTTCTTCCGTTTCATTCTCAGTTTTGAAAAATATCTCATTTTTTTATTCTCATCATTTTTGCTATTATTGTTTTAGCTGAAGTCTCCTCGTCTTATTTGATATCATTTCTTCTATCGGAGTTTCCTCGCCATATTGCTAGTTTTTAACTGAAGTTTCCTTGCCACGCTTGCTATTATTAATTATGATTCATTCTTAACAAATGCTGTGAATGCTTTTTAACTATGCTTTCATGTGATTAAAAAATAAACAGAATTCATGTGGAAAATACTTATGGCATACAAAATATTCTTTGGTTTAATTGACCTAGACTTTTATTGTTATATTAAGTACCCTGAGTAAATGGATGCTAATCTTATGTTTTAGCAAATACTATATCATATACATTCGGTGTAAAAACTGAGCTAGTTCATGTTTTGGTACTTGTTTCATGCAGATAGTTGGTTTCTGTATCTCAGTTATCTTTTTTGCTCTTATGCGGCAAGCACATTCGTGGGATCTTGATCTGCCTATACCCTCATTGCTGACAGCTGTAGAATCCAATTTGAGAATGCCATTACCGTTCTTGATTTTAGGCGTGATACCCATTTTCGTATCATTGTCCATTTCCTTGCTGATGTCTCGACCCCTTCCTTCATTTGCTAGCTTCATCATTGTTGCTCTGATATGTTATTTAATTGCAAATGGTTCCACGATTCTACTGATATCTGTTTCCCAGTTTGTCTTCTATGCGGCTGCAACCATACATGTTTTCATCAAGAAAAGGTTGGTGTTTTGATTTATGTTACGAGCATATATATTTATAGTTAAACATTTTGAAGTCAAATAACATTGAGAAATCACGGCTTTTCAAGTAGACCAGGTACTTGAGGGAAAAAAAGTTCATACATAACTTTTCTTTATCGACAAGTATCATCTTACATATGAATGACCTTCTGTGTCTCAGTATGACATTTAGTGGAAACACCCTGTTTGAGCTTTGTACAAATTATGCGGTTTCCATGTCATATAAATCTCAATTTAGTGGCTGGACTTTATTAGGGATCAAGACAGCAGACAATCTGATAGGAAAATGCTCTTTCAGTTGGTATTTGTGAGACAGATTTCTACAGAAATGTGCTATAGCCTGTATGCATCTAGACAAACACACACTTAAATTAATTTTTTCCTTTCTTGCCAACTTTTCCCTACATTGATGTTACTTGCATCCTTGCTTTGGTTCTTACTTAGCTGGTGTTTCCAACATATTTGAAAATTTAATTAATTGGACCCTGTGTTAATTTAACTGGTCATTTTATTGGTTTGTTAGTTTGTTCACAACAATTTTCGTTATGTATGGTGTAGGTGGCAAGGATGGGAAGGGAGTTTTTGCTTTGGATTTCTTCATTGGTTTATTAATCTTTCTTCCAGTTTCATTTCATTGAAGGTAAATTATTATCGCACTTTTTCTTTTCTCCAGTTATTGGTTTGTTATTGATACTTCAACATGTTTCCTTGATCTGAAATCTTCACGAGGCAGGTTGTAAGGGTAGTAAGACTCAATCCATTGCTTGTAACAGCAATAACTGCAATTACATTGGGATGCCTATTTCATCCGGCATTTGGCTTGTTTATACTTGTCTTGTCTCATGCTATCTGCTGTCATAATGCCTTGTGCAGGTACTTTCTGTATAGCAACTTTCGATCATTCTGTCTCTGCTTTGTTGAATGCTTTTTGTATATACAGATCCTAAGAGTTGCTCAATGTTTTTGTAACAGTTTTTTGACGGCTTCATTTCGCAGCCATGCAAGGAGAAATGAATTGTTTGAATTTAAAGATGAAGGAAATGAAAGAACTCAGGATCATGTGATCAAACATAAAGGAGAGTTCATCCAGAAGTCCCCGTTAGAAGAAAAGAGCTCCGATAGTCCAAAAAACTCAAAAAGTTACGGTGATACACAGTTGGAAATCTTCAATCACTGTCATGGCTTGTTCATACTTCATCTTCTTGCAGCACTGATGTTTGTCCCCTCTCTCGTCGCATGGTTTCAGGTATTAACAGACTATTCATTTCGTTATAACAGTTCGCAAAATCCCTCAAGCATTTGCGGACTTGATGTTTGAATTTGTGTGATTGCAGAGAATAGGATTGGGCCATAGCTTTCCCTGGTTCCTGGATTCAACTCTTTGCATCGGTGTCATTCTTCATGGTGTCTTCAATTCGAAACCTGAGTGCAATTCCGTAATTTCCATCCCGACAATTCTGAGATTGAACTTCCTTTATCTACTTGCTGGCTACTATTCCTATCTCTCTGGCTTGAGCTTGGAGCCGTACAAAGTATTTTATGCCATGGCTGCTGTAGGGTTCATATCCTTTATTTTGAGGATATTAAAGAGGAACAGGGAGAATGGAGAACCACGATTTGGGCGTAAAAAGCATTCTCATAAACATTGAACTTAAAGCCGCCAAAACACTCTCCAAAGACCATTGTTTGTTGAATGTCATAGAGAAAGAGGCACATCGGTCCTGTAATTGACAGACTGGACTTGTTTACTACGACACATCTGTGGAATAGGATAATCAAAAAGAGGATTTTGTTGTTGTGATGTTAAAAAGTGAGGCGATGTATACGCAGCAAGAAATTTTTGTACACGAAACATTCTGTTTGTAAACTTCCTGAGAAAATCTGCAAATTGAACTTGGTACATATTTTCATTTCAGATCTTATTTAAACATTACCAAATCCACAGAATCAAGCACAAGAATTTGTTTAAGAGGGATCCTTAAACAATTCAAAAAACATTAAGAACTAGAAATTTGAAGTCGGGAGTAGCCCTGGATGCCATTGCTCTCAAATTAGCTCTAGCTATTGAAATGGAAGAATCAGTGCTATTTCCTGTAAAAGCACCCCGTAAAGTCTTCTCTCTGCAGCCTAAGAGCTAAAGCAGCATCTTCATTTTGGTTTCGTGTTCCTCTTTCATCTCTCCTTTCTAATAGCCATGACAGATTTTCTCTTTGCAAACTCCTCTCAATTTCTGCTTCTGCTACCCCTTGACCGTCTAATTTCTTCTCCCATTTGCAGCCTATGAGCCGATGCAGGGGCAGGGGCAGTGGCAGAGGAGGCGATTCTTCATCTCCAAAATCTTGTATTCTTGAATTCCTCCAAGATCTTCCTCTGGAGTAAAACCTGGTTTCTTCTCTGCTATTTGATGCTCCTGCTCTTGCGGAAACAGAAGTTGAATTGTGTTCCAAAGTACTGTGTTCACTGTGCAAGACCTTCCATTACTGCAAATGTTCAATAATTTGAAACTGGTAAACGATCATTTGATCAAAACTCTGTAATTAAAAATTTATTAAAGCATTAAACCTTATTAGTTGATTGCACTTGGGGCATTTCCTCCCACACTTATCAGCAGCTGATCTCAAGCACTTCTTACAATAACTGCAACCATAAATAAGCCCAACAGATTCAGTTTCTTAAAGTAATCGAACACATTAGAAAGACAAAAAGGTGCAATCTTTGAGTTAGTTTACCTGTGCCCACAAGAAGTGGTACTAGGTTCATAGCAAATCTCTAGACATATCTGCAAATCAGTTCAACCACAATTGACGAAACCAATTCAATTAAATATAACAGTAGAAGAAATCAGAATTACTGCACAAGAAAGCTCTTCTTTTAGTTTATCCATACAAGGAAGAACTGGTTTTTGAGCAAGAAACACCAGAATCTTGTTTACTTAATTCAACTTCTTCTATTTGACGTCCTTGTTCAACCTCAGTTTTTAATTCACTCTTCTCTTTCTGATTGTCTGTTCAACGAGATTCACCCAAAAAAGATCTATTTCCTAAAATTCCAATGCCAGATTTCTTAATTATTAGGGTTGAGAGAAAAAATAAAAATCGTTTACCTTGTTTTTCTGAGTTTTCTTCATTGAGGTTAATCGCAGGGACAGAAATTGATATTGGACACTTTCTCTGATTCAGAAAAAAGAAAAATCAACTAACTTTTCAACTGAATTAGCCAAATATAACGATGCGCACGTGGAAATTTGGGTATTACCTCCTTGAACTGTTGGAAGGTGGGGTCTTGAGATTCAAATCAGAGCGTTTCTTATGCTTAAATTGCCTGTCTTCTACAATCAGAGTGGCGACAAGGATGGATTCTTCGTCCCAGCAAGGGATTTGAATCTAGAACTGATTAAAGTATCCAATTTTTGTCCGTTTTCAACCGGATTCAATTGCCTTTGATGCGTCAGACTCTGAATGATTTCATGATCCACCATTGCCGCGATGTTTTTTCAGAAAGCTCCTGCGCAGTAAGCTCGATGGCAGAGGAAAATAGGGTTTCCAACGGTCGAATTCTTTACGAATATGGAACAAGATTTTGATTATCTTGTATTATTAATATATTCCTTCTTCCTTAACGACTATAATCAAGGGATTTGCAAAACAATATCTCTCATGGATTAAAATTTGTTGCTTTGGTTTTGTTGTTCTTTTTCAACATTTTCTCTTCAATTTCTAACATGGACTGTGTTTTGGTTTTGTTGATTTTTTTCACCTCTAAAAAATTGACACGTGTAGAAAAATTGAAGTGAAAACACAGAATATTTTATTTTAGTCCATTTTTACCTATCATTTAGCTGCAGCACATTACTTTTTTTCTACTTGTGCTAGCCTAGAATACCTCGGATTTGGCTCCCCATTCTGTATCTATCATTTGTTTTTTTTATTTTTGAAACCTCGGAGTTTCTCCAAGGCTTTAGTTGGGAAGTAGAATTTGAGGGAAATGTAAAGGAGGGGAAATCTTTCCCGTGCTTGGGAAGATGAATTCACAAAAAATGGACTGTAAATGGACGGAGCAGGCTCCCTCCATTTACGGTCATTGTCCCCAAATTTCATCCCACCAATTTGGTGGGATGAGAGGGGATGATGTGTTAAATTACAACTTTGATCCTGTTATTTAATTTTATCTTTAAATGCAAGGATATTCATGTAATTTCACATTTATTTTACTTTAAAAAACCATTCATTATTCCCAAACATAATAATATATCATTCTTTATGTTTCTTTAAAATACCATCCCCTCATTTCCCTTTCTTTATAATTCTTACAAAACTTCATCTCAATCAGAGCCTAATAGGAGAAATAATGAGGATCATATATTTCCTTATGTATAATTTGTAATTGTAAAATGTAACCATTTCACTCGTGATATGAGATTATGTACTTATGGAGAAAATCTCATATCTTTGAAATGAGCCTTCCCTTTCTTAACTATCAGATTTTTCTATGGTGACTTTGTTTTTAATTTAATGTTCATTGTTTTAATGTTTATTTATAAAAAATAAAGTTATTACAACTTACACTCATAGATTAGATCATATATGATAAGAAAATAACAATTTATTACAGTTGTAACATGATAAAATATACCAAAAAATTCATTGTGTGTTTGTTACGATACGGTTGTATTGAGTACGACTCAAATGACATTGAAATTGCACTCTCTATATCTCTGATCTGTTGAAGTCTGTTACGAGTGGTGGATCTTACTTATGATGAGTTTTGAAGTTGTAATTAATCGCTTAACTAGTTGAGGAAAATGTGAAGTTGTGATAAATACTACTAAATGTTTAACATTTTTGGGTTATCTTCTAAATGGTTGCTCGTCTTTTTAACAAAATCCATATAAAAGGTGACTAAGGTCTTAGCCTGATGGCTAAGGTAAAAATTGTGGACTCTAGAAATTTCAGGTTCGAGTTACATCCGGGGTGGGTCAAAGATTGTTGTTTTCATTTAATGTAAGCCAAATTAGGCAAATTTTTTAAGAAAAAAAACGAAATCCATATAAAAGCAATTTCAATGGATTGTCTATTTCATCATTTTTCTTGACACATAAGTATAAATAGACATTGTATTAAAAATTAATACTTCAATAGATACTCCATCCATTCTAGTTTATGTGATGTGTCATTATTTATTATGAACGTTGTCTATTTGATCCTCAACAAGACAGTGAAATAGAAGATTCGATCATTAATTAAACAATATAATAATGATGAAAGAGATTATTCAATCTATTATTTAATCCTTTCTTTTGTTTTTTTTGTGAAATATACAATTCAAACTATTAAATAGACAAACCATGGTAGCTACTTTTTAAAATATATTATTTAAGTTACCATGCCACATCAGACTATTGGAGATGCTCCAAGTGTTTAATTAAAATATATAAACTGGTCAAGAATGTGGCAAGTGACACAAAAACAATACATATGCTCCATTCGTAGGTAATTCATATCTTTTCAATTTATTAACATGCATTGTCAAATGATTTTTTATTAATGATTTCATTCATTTATAAATATATAAACTGGTCAAGAATGTGGCAAGTGACACAACAACAATGCATATGCTCCATTAGTAGGTAATTCATATCCTTTCAATTTATTAACATGCATTGTCAAATGATTTTTTCTATAATGATTTCATTCATTTATAAATTAATTGATAATTTACTAAATTTTTTTCCTTAGCTGTATTGTATGGTAGAGATAAAGACAAAGAGATAGTCATAATGTACAGCAACAGCATGATGCTTTTTGTTTCCATCCCTAGGTATCAGTAAGGCATGTTTTTATATACAAAAACAAGAATTTTCTAACCATACCTACATTATGATAACCAGATAAAACAAGAAGATTATTTGACAAAAGTCAACTGGACCCATTTTGTTCATCAACTTCTTGCCAGGGTAAACTATTGGTTAATGGGTCCAAAAAACTATTTACCACCCTATCTCTAAGCCCTGTGTCATTGACCTCACAGAACCTACTAGACCAATCTGGTGGCTCCACCGGTCTAGTCCCCAGCCCCGGGGTTCGATCCTTTGACCCTACATTTTGCTCGTTCTGCCAATCAGCCACATATGTTGCTACCCTCCTATAAAACTTCTTCTTAAACACTTCCCACACTTGATACTTATAGTGATTAATAACCATCAAACTCCTATCCACATTTACATGCCTATACTCATCCTTTATATGAAAATGATGCACCACGTTTATCAACGACGAATTCAGTGCCTTGGGCTTGACTATAGTCTTGTGCCTTTCAGCAAGCGCCAATCGGCACGTGTAACCCACGGTGACTCCTTGCTGTGGAGCCTCCTTCAGCCCGGATGGCCCGAAACTATGGCATGGTGTACGCAATTCAGCCACGTTAGGAAACGTCTCGGAATGATTTTTAATAAGTTGGGGCAAGTTTGATCCAGTTGGGAAATGGAGAAACTCGTCCACGTCTATAAACCCAACCCAGTCACAAAAGGGCCGAGCCCTTAACGCACAATGTGAAAAGCCAGCCTCTTGGGTCTTATCCCAAGGCCACAAATGTCTAGAAATGTTGTACTTTGACTCCACCAAAGACTCAATTGCTCTATCAATGTCATCATCACTGTTGTTATCGTAAATGAACCAGCGTTCAACTCCAACATGGGCATGGTACATTACCCATTCTTTCAGGAACCTTGCTTGATTACGCAACATAGTGCATATACAAATTTCATGTGGTTTTTTGGATGTCGGGTCGGGTTCGGATGTTACCTGGTGCCCCGGACGGGCTATGGAGTGAAATGTTCCTTTGCCTTTGACTCTAATGGAAACCTTGATTGAAGTGCTGTTGAGCTTTGTTTTGTTGCTCAATATGCTCAGAGGAGTTTGACACCGTACGATCTCTTGAGCTATGGATATGACGTTTGATCTGAGTACATACTTGGGCCTCTTGAAATCCCAGCCGTACAAGCACTCGAATCTTGATGTGTTGTAGATCTTCTCCGGCCGTAGATTAAGTCCCTTCACAAATACAATTGTGGTGTTGTCGTAGTCGATCATAGCTTCGTACACGAGTGAGTCCCAACGGCCGGTGGTCCCCGGCAGGATGAGCTCACCCGAATTCAAGGCAAGAGAAACGACGTCGGTGCCAGGTGGACTAAGTGGACAGCGTACGATCTGATCATTAGCGTCCCCACCGTCGATGAAAATCGGCGATAGCTTCAGCTTTGGTTTAGAAGATGAAGAATTCGCCGGGAAGTAGACGCAATCAAATTCCTCTTTGGTAAATAACGGAACGGATTGAGAGTATTCGAGGAATAAGATAACGTGATCAGGAAGTATAACGGCATCACGAATCAACACCGAAGGATTCGGCTGAGAATCACTGAGCAAAGCCTTCATAACCGGCGGCCGCCATGAGGACAGAACCTCTGGATGAAACTTTTCTGTCCGGAATCATAATTGGCGTAAATTAGTGGATAAATCAAAATAATCAAATAAAACCTAACATTTACATATAATAATCAATCATTATCGGAGATCATAGTGATTCTATATTTGGAATCAATCAATGAACCAAAATTAAAACAAAACAAGAAATAACGAACTCAAAAATTAAAAGAAGAAACCAGTTACCTCCAAAGGAGAGGCGAACAGAGAAAATTCTAGAACCGGTAAAAAGAACGCAAACGAAAACAACGGCAAGAGTACACAAGAAAAACCTGCTCCATAACGTAACAGCATGGCGTTTCCGATTACGATCCTTCTTCATCGGTGCTGGTTGCGGTTATTAACACAAACAACAACCACAACCACGAAGAAGCAGACGATAAGCAAAACCGAATCCAAGATGTTCTTCCGAACTGAAAAGAAGTTGATCGTGGTGGCAATAGAAGATTAAAAGAATCAAAAGATTTGATGAAGTAAAAAAATTCAACTAAGAAGTTCAAACGGCCATGGAAAGAGTGGAGAAAGAGGAAGAGGAGAAATCGGAAAGGAGAGAGAACGTCGGAAATCCAACTATGGAATCGAGCGTCGACGTCGTTTTTTTTTTTTTTGGGGTCGTTACATATTCAACGCTGGCATTCTTCTCGTCTTATTTTCTTCCTATTTTATGTAATTATGTCATATTACAGACCAGTAATACTCTGGAATATTTACTTATTGCTAATCTTTATAATTATGGAATGTTTGAAATTTTATTTCCCTATTTCTGGAATTATTTATAGAAATAAGAAATATTGTCCATAATTGAATCTTTTTCTATTTCACTCATCCAATTATCGAAGTGTGGTGCAATAAAAGTCTATAGATTCTTCCATAAATATAATACGAAATATTGAATATTCTTTTAGTTTTTTTACTTTTTATATAATAAATATTATTTTGCTCGTAATAAAATCAAGTGACAATAAAAAGTACCGAAAAACGATGTAAATTATGATAATTTTATTTTTAATAAAGTACACCTTACTTTACATTTTATCATCATTAAATTAATTTTCACATCATTGCTCTAGTGATGATAAGATACAAAGTAATGAAGATTTTATTTTTAACAAACTTTGAAAAATTGATTACTTGTTACATTTTATTTGTTCATCTATTAATTCGGTTAACTTGAGACAATATAATTAACTTGTATTTTTATAATTTATATCATAATGCGTGTGATTTAGTTGGAAGTCAAAATAATAATAAATAAAAATTAATATAGCTCCAAACAATATTAACAATGGCAGCAGAATTTTCCCGTACGTTTTAGTCACTGTTTTAAAAATCTACATCTATGCACTATTTTAAAGGTCGTCGCCGGATTACGCCTAGCATCTAAACCCTGTCAACTAGAATCTAAATACATCCAGGTTCCGATTAATCCCCATCTAAATCCCGACTAATCTTCAACTGCCCGATCATCGCCTTTCAAAACATTAGTTTTAGTTTTTGAAACATATTATTGTGATCCTTTCCGCAGGTGATAATATAAGTTACGTGTCAGCCAATTCAATTGCATATTAGGATAAAGAAAGGATAAAAAAAAGTGATTTTAAATGCCACAAAGCACAGTGATTGATTGGACTTGCTTTTTCACCCACAACCACAATATCCTCACTCACCCGTTTTTGTGGTAGCCACGTCATCTGCACTAACCAAAACAAAATCTACTTCAAATTGAAAACATCAAGGAAACGAATGTTTTGACATCATTTTAAAAAAGAAAAATAAATGAGAATCATCGATTATTTCATTAATTTTCATTTGAGCCATTTACCATAATATCCTATGCGCTATATGTTTTCACTTTAATAGTTGCCCTGTAAATGCAGAATTTTTCCGTCTTACACACAACAATTAACATAAAAAAAAACTTATTGATGCATTCTGCAGTAAGTGTAAGTTCAAAGAACGTTTTACTAAAATTCATGTAGAAGTAAAAGGAAATCAAATTTGAAAACTGAAATCAACAGACAACAGCAAACAGATGATCTATATGACATGAAGTTAACAATTGTTTTACTCAAGGATAGAATAGATCACAACTCATTTGCTGCTTCCGAGCTGAAAATCAATGTTAATACTGCAATTCCAGGGAAAGTTTCACTTTGTGAACATTCTCAAACATCAATCAAGGAGCTAAAATGGATCACTTTGATCTCCATCATTTTCTTTTAGACGGATCACGGTTAAGTCCATGCTTCTTCAGTGTTTTTATATAATTTCTCATCAAGCTAAACTTTTTGCTTCCGAGTTGATAGAAATAATCCCAAGTATAGATCCCAGTTTTATGCAAATCATCAAATATTATCCTGAAATATACCATCACATAAGTTATTATACCCACATGCCGTTACAAGTTTTACTCTTCTTTTTGGTAACGTGATAAGTTATAGCCTAAAGTACCTTACCCCATAGTTTCCAACAGGTTCTGCAGACATTATACCCACATCCCGCCGTCCATAAATCACCTAATCAAAAAACATCAACCATTCAAACATGGTTAACGAAATAAGAAGACACGCGCAATAAGGCTACTAGACAAAGATGATGAAAACGCTCAGGAAAACTTACCTTCTCTCCCCCAATGGACCTAACTTTCCCATCAACCGCTGGACTGTGTATTCTCAAAAATTCAGCTGAAAGATTGAACTTGCTGCCATTGGCGAATTCCACCTCTACCTGTAGTGAAAGATTCAAAGAGGCATACATCTATCATAAGCAGCATTATAAGATAACAGAAACATAACATCAACTGAGAAAAAGCAAAGAAAAAAGGCCAAGTGTCACTCTTTGCCTGCAATCAAATACCTTACATCGAATCAAAATAGTAGCATTCCTTCGAATTTTTTATAAAAATAAAGAAGGTGCTAGCTTCACGTAAACACTTCTAATACCCAGAACAAAATCTTGATACATGATATGAACTTTTCAGAAGAGAAGCACAATATAGTTTCATAGCTTCAGATGTGTAAATTCCATAATTTCATCATTAGCAGACTTTTAGATAATTATCCCAATTTCTAACTATTTAGAGGAAGAGTCTGGAAGCTTACATATTTGGGAGGTTGAAGAGAGAATCTGGTTAATCGTGGAGCTTCAGAGCTTGTATGAATCATTCTGGTAGCTCTTCTTGCTGCTAACATTTCCCCCCTTTCTTCTTCCTCCTGGTAGTAAGCTATACTTTATATTGAAGAGCCGGATTACAGCCATGACGTCATGGAAGTAAATAAAATTAAACTTACATTTGAAACCAATTTATTTCGAAGAAGGAAAACTGATTCAGCAGAACTAATCAAACAAACCATTAATAAAACTGATAGAAGAGTACTAAAATTGAATCCCGAATTTGTAAATTTGAGTTCCCATCAGTTGAAGAAAACAAGTAAACAAAATCAAATCCCTAACTCAAATTGAAAGTATGAGTGTAAAAAATTAATGATTTAATTGCTAAAGAGGAATTGGTAATGAAGAGTACCAGTTTCCGGCGCAGAGCAGCAAGTGGAGGACAGGCGGCAGTGGAAAACTGAAGAGAGTTGGAGATGAACGGACTGGACTGTGGAGAAGAAGGAATGCGACCGAACAACCGATCGTTTGATATCAACGGCGTCGTCTCGGAGTGATATGAATAGGTAACCCTATTCAATTTTAGCTGATAGTTTCTATTGTTTTCTTCTACAAAGTTAAAAATTAATAGTTTAAAGTTACTCATTAATAGTCAAAATCTTTTATAGAAATGATAAAATATATTATTTAGTTAAAAATTTGTAATTATTTCATGTTAATATATCTAACAACAATTTTAAACATATTCGTGAATTGTTTGAAAAATTACCTAGAAACTAGAATTAAATATTGTTTGGTTTTCTTCTTGTAACGAAATAATAATTGATTTTTGAAAAAATTCTTATGATATTCATTTTTAATTTCGGACTCCAAGCAACACAAAAATGAAAACATTTCAAAATTGGATGCTTACTACTTATTAAAAAAACTACATATATCGTGTTTGACATAACTTTCTTTAACCTCAAAATTTCATCATATTTACTTTTCAAAAAAAATATTATCACATGATTTTGGTACGAAGAGTTGGCACAACTATAGATGGAACGAATAAAAACATGACAACAACTCAACCCCGATCATAGAAATTCGATTTCTTTTTTGTGCAAATAGGACTAAGAAATATTTTCACATAAAATTTGTTCTCATATATTGAGCTGTTTTCACATTATCCCTGAATATTATATATCGTATACAATACAAAACAATTTACATAAAACTTTTTTGGTAGGAAAAAAAATTCTTGTATTATATTGGAATTATTTGACCCTTTATCGAAATGGTATTAAAATATGAACATATTATCCATATTGAACAATAAGCTCTCTCAAAAATTAAATTTTCATTTTATTTTTCCGATTTTTTAAAAATCATCAAGCGTTGATCGGACGATCGGAGTTTCAAAAAATTTAAGCGGGGATTAATCGGGATCTAAGCGGAACTTCAGCGCTAGGTGTAGTCAGATAAAGATTCTCAAAGTGACATCTAGTTGAGATGTAGACGAACCTAGATGGAAAATTTGAAAATAATGATTTTATAGATAAATACACGATGATCGATTAACATAATATTTGCAATGAAAGAAACTTAGAAATGAAGTGATAATACTTTGAATAAACTTTATGCCATTGTTTTTTATTTTATATCATTTAAAAGAAATCGTCATGTAAAAAATTTCTATACGACTTTTGCAATGAAAATATTTAAAATCTAATTTTTATGGCTAAAATTTTCAACAGATAATTCTTTTTTCAATCCATATTATTTAATTATATGAAAAATGAAGCTTATCTGGAAAAGGCTGTGTATTTTTCTTTTTTCTTATAAAAGCTGTGTATATTTCTTTAATTAATTTTAATAAAATAAATATGTATGACTAATTAAGCAACTTGGCTTTTGAATAAATCAACCATGAATAATTATTCATAATATCTTTTTCTTATAATTTTCTTTCTATAAACTAGTTTCATTAGACAGTAGAAGAAAGTTGAAACATGCTGTATACATGACAAAAAAAATTGAGACAAAGTTAGAAAAAATTTTCAAACATTTTTTTTTTTATTTTTCAGATATAAGTTATAATCGTTTTAAATAATGTTGGATAAAAATAATTAAGTAAATAATTGTCAACATCAATCAATAACATTGTTTTCCACGGTTTTAAAATTTTTTTCTCCGATATTCCAGTGAACATGTTCTCGTATATTATTTTGAAAATTAGACAAAATGGGAAAAACAAAAATCCAAAATTGGTTAATAATAATATATTTTTTGAAAAAAATAACAATAATACTTAGCTAGCTTGTTTTTCAACTTTTAAAAAATAGCAATTGCTAATAAAATAAATACAACCATCAATTTCGTTCTAGTTTGTTACTACAACTAGCAATATGTTAATTAAAATAATAATTAATCGACCATTACCGACCTAATTATTTTAACTTTTTAATAAATGCCCCTAAGCGCATTATTGGATATTGGTGATAATAGTGACATAATTAGGAAGTGCAGTGATGACGTCATCCTACTTGCTTTGTCTGCCCCGGCCAAATCTGTTCATTTTTTAAAAAATCCGGTCCGATCTCTTCGAAATCCGAAATTCTATTGACGAGGCTTGGTTTTTATATAACTATAAATTGACGAATAATTTTATTTATTTAAGTTGGATATGAATCCTAAATGATGTTTTGTTTTTTTCTAAGACAAAAAAAAGCTTTTCTTGGCACCTTATCACTTAGAAGGAAGAACCCTCTCGGAAGCAGGGCAATCCAGAGGCAACGCATGATTCAGAGTATACGAGTTAAAAGAATTTTACTTAAAAGCATTTAAAAAGGCTTCAGATGATTCCCTTTTATGAAATACGACCATTAAATAAATTCTTCTTTAAAGGAGTTAACCTTTAGAAGAATGAAAACGACAAAGTGGTAAAATCAAAGCATCATGTGAGTCAATTTCTCTGTAAACTGCAATTAATATCGTCATGCCAAATAGGCATTACACATGAGAAAAGGAAGTAGTGATATTGGCATCTAGGGGTGTTCATAGGTTGGTTCGGTTGAATAATCGAACCGAACTGAACAAAATAAACCGGCAACCGAATAGTTAAAAAAATACAAATTGAAACTGAACCGAAGTAAAAATGCAACCGAACCGAATCGATGTATTAGGTTTGGAAGGTCCGTTCGGTTATTTCGATTTTGTTTTGTTTATTTTTCCTATTATTTATCTTTACTAATTCTTACTATAATATTTTGTTATGCACATTAATTTACTCTATTTTTTAAAAAAAATTTATAAATTGAAATAAAATTAAGATTTTTCCTACTTGTTAGTAAGTACTGGACTTGAAAAATTATAATAAAACAAACTAACATCCATTATTAATAAGTTAATTTCAACTAAATGAGAAATAAAATTTTTGGCAGGATCAATATGTTCAATACCCTTACATAATATTTAGTATTGGTGTTGCAAGTGGCATGGAGATTGAGACAGTTTCGGTATAGATTTTATTGGTATTGTATATTGTTTAATTGTTGGGTAAAAAAATGATATTATAATTTATAAAAATTTAGTTTTTCATAAATATTTTCATTAATCGGTTGGTTCAGTTATATCGGTTTATTATTAACAAAAACCAAACCAATCAAAATCAACGAAAATCTATAATATCAATAACCGACACCGAACCATTTAGATCGAATAACCAAACCAAAAAACCGAATTACATCGGTTCGGTTGGTTATTTCTGTTCGGTTCGGTTTTTGAACACCCCTATTGGCATCCGTGGGACAAAAACATTTCTCCCCCGGCATCATATAATTGTACCTCATGGGGACCATTTTTCGTTATCCGATTTTCACAACCGACTTTTCCTCACTAACGAATTATTTTGTTGAGTCTAAACGGATAAGAGTCAATTTGATCCTTGGAGATAACGACTTGAATCTATGAGATAACAATCTAATTCTATACTACAATCCAAACATAATGGAAGACCTTCAAGCCTATAAATTGAAGATAAGTTCCAGCAGAAGAACTTGGTGAAGTTTTATTCAATCTCAAGAGCATTCAAACTATTGCAAAACACTGAAAAACTTCACTTACAATCCACAACAAGCAAATAATTAAAATTTGTTTATAATTGAGTCTTATTGAAACAAAGTTCACAAGCTCAAAATTTCATTCTCAAATCTTGTATTCCTAGCTTAGTCACTAAGTTAGTGTGGGGGAGCTTAGATATGCTAGAGAAGATGGTACTCTTAGTATTGGAATAGCTCAGAGCCTAGATACAACAAGGAATGTACTTCTGCATTGGTAAAGCTCATGGACTGAGATTGTTGGAAGGTATTTCAATCAGTAATCAGTGTTTTAGTGGTTTGTTTCTTAAAGAAGAATCAATAATGGATTAAAGCTTGGACAAAGATTCCAAAGATTGAACTAAGCAAAAGTTGAGCCAGAATAAAATTTTATTTTTTGCAATTTCTAACTCTTTACTTAGTTACTATTGCGTATAGAATCTGTTCACTCACATAAAATTAAAGCAAAAAGACTACATCAGAGGACAAAATCTAAGGAAATTTAAAACTTTGTTTTTACTTAGAGATTGTTTCAGAGGCGCAAATCCGCAAAGCCTTTGAATATTGTGAAAACTCAAAAAGAGTCATTCACCCCTCCGACTTGTTTACCACCCAAACTGGGTTCAACAATTTACTATATATTAAATTTATAATTTCTTAACTTTTATATTTTGCATATTAAATTTGTACACTTGATTACTATAAATGTTACGTAATA
The DNA here is from genome assembly GCA_949673415.1 of Euphorbia schlechtendalii. NCBI lineage: Eukaryota > Viridiplantae > Streptophyta > Magnoliopsida > Malpighiales > Euphorbiaceae > Euphorbia > Euphorbia schlechtendalii. The sequence goes on from CATIWQ010031357.1 coordinate 36,871, forward strand.
TTAAAGATTTTAAATAAACAGTGCAATTATATTTAAAATTTTAATATATTTTTGTTTAGTTTGTTTTTTATTTAGTTTAATAGTAAAATTTATAACAAAAATCATTCATTGGTTAGGGAATTACTTTGTAATTGCGGCATGTCCGACCTAAACCTGAAATTTCAAAGTATGGATTTTGATTGGGCTTGAGTTAACTCATTTAATAAAAAATTTCACAAACTCGACCCAGACCCGATCCAACCCCGTCCAACAAACATGCTTGCTGCTTTGACTCCATCACCAATTCATTTGTGTACATTAGTTAAATAATGACTAATTAAAATGTAGCATATCCATCTAGTGTGAAATGGACAGATGGATAATAAAATGTAGGACATTACATTACCTATAATCCTGCATATTCCACTTGATTATGCAAGGTTTACAATTTAAATGGATAAATTCTCTTATTCATAAGAAATAAATATTACCAATAACCGTTAATTGTTGTAGATATTACATGGTTGAAGAAGTGTTGGATTTGATAAGTGAATAAATATACAAGTGAGCTACGCATAACACATTTAACGCAATATTAATTGACATACGTTATTGAATTTACACTACTTATATAATCTTTCAATCTTGTTTATTTCCGATATAACAATTCGAATATCTTTTTTTATAATAAATTACTAAACACTATAATATAAAACTTAAATACCATACATCCACAAAGTTGGATGTGAATAATCAAGGATTAAATCCCAACTCCATCGATTCTCCTTCAATTACAAATAAAAAAACTTATTACTATTACATATGACACATGTGATATAATTTACTTATATTGATACATTTTTTTTTGAAAACTCCTACTTATATTGATACATAAATTTCAGTTTTAACTATTACTATTATATATGACACATGTGATATAATTTACGGAGAAATAAAGAATTTTATCAATCGTAGGCCAAACACGGAATGTAATTTTGAAGACATATATAAACATATGCTTTGAGACCGAACAAGATTATCTACATTTATTACAGGAAAATGAAATCTCAACAATCAATAATCTTCCTTGATAAATATACAATTAAAAGCTGACACAGAAAAAATAATAGTAAAAAAAGTTAAACTTCAAATGTTGAACAGCTTATAATTAGACAAGGTGTCTTGATTACTGAAGTACTAATGACGAAATTAAGGGCATAAACTGGTATTATTAAATTGAGTATTTTGCAGGTAAAAGACATCACTGTCCAGTAGATGATCAAAACTATCCCAAGAAAGAATAGAATCAACAGCAGTTTGATCAAGCCACTCCGGCAAACAGAAGTCATTTTGAATTAACGGACAAGATTCACCAATTGCAGATACTATACCAATGCTACCGTTCGATTCTTCAACCGATGATTCTGTATGTGAATTACTATTAAGCTCCAAACTTCCACTTATCATCTCATAAGTCTTCAAAAGATCCTCACTTCCTTTAAAATTTGCAAATTGATCCTCTTCCACTTTATCTAATTTCCTGGCACATGGATCCGATTGATCGGCATTCGGAGATTTATCTTGAATTAGGACATCATTAATATTAGTGCCCGATTGATAAATAGGTTGATGAGTTACAGGGTCTAAACCAAGTTGCTTTAGTTTCTTCTTGATTCTTGTATTCCAATGATTTTTTATTTCATTGTCGGTCCGTCCAGGAAAATGGGAAGCTATTTTCGACCATCTACAAAATCAAACATCCAATTATTAATACATCTAGTTCGAGAATCATTTCAATGTGAAGGAAGGAATGTGATTGCGGTATTGTGCTACAAGATGTGACACTCAATACAAAATTCTTTTCGCATAAGGCCAAACCCGGATTTTTTTTAAAACAATATTCATACCTATTTCCAAGACGAGAATGAAGTTGGATAATTTGGTTTTCTTCAGTATCAGTAAAACCACCTCGTTTGAGATCGGGTCTTAGATAGTTAATCCATCGAAGTCGACAACTCTTTCCGCATCTTTGTAAACCTGTCGATGGAAAAATTGAACCCAATTTGAGTAACGACTTAAAGAAAAAAGACTAATCAAGGATGATTGATTAAGTCAAGTAAAAAAAATAAAAACCTGCAAGCTTAGGAACAGTACGCCAACAATGGATACCATTGTTAAGGATGAAAGTAACAAGCTTGTGATCTTCTTCAATGGTCCAAGGACCTCGTTTCAGACCAATCTTGTCGCAGCAAGGTTGTCTCCCCATAATTCTTAATTAATCAATTTGAAAAAAAAAAACAAATTGTGAAGAGCTAAAAAGAGTAGAAGAGATTTATAGCAACTTATAGTTGAAGCAAAAGATGCTTTGACAGATAACTAATGCTATAAAATAAAGAGATTAATGATTGAATGGACAAAATTAAAAAGAGTATAACATAGGGTTGTATTAAAATTTTTTAAAAAATGGAGACGATGGAAGCATGAAATTTGTTCATTTTTGTGTACAGGAAAGAAGAACCAAACGTGGGTCGTCTTCTTCAGTTGACAAAATTTAAAATTCAGACGATGATCATAAAGTCTTCTCCTTTAATGTTAATTGGGGTTTTAAATTAATTGATAATTGAAAATAATAGAAAGATTGGTAGGATTCTTTTGGGTTTTGGTCCCTTAGAAGCTGGCTATTTTTGTCGTTGGAGGCAACTCTTGTTTTGTTTATTCTTTGCAAGAGAGAGACTTAGAAATTAGGATGCCTCTCTCTTTATTAGTATTTTCCGGGTTAAAAAAATGTTTAACAGTTGTTTGTTGTCTTTCTCTATTTTAATCGATCTTTCATGAACAAATGTTATAAGTAACATCAAAGACCATTCACAAAAAAAAACTATCAACCAAAAAAAATAACTGCAAAAGTAAATGGTAAAGGCTAAATTCACTGAGACTTGCTCAATTGCGAAAGCTGAACTTTGGAGAGTATATATTGGATGAATTAAACTTGACTTGGTAGATTGGGTACATAAATGTGATTGCGAAGATGGATAGTAAGTTTACTTTTGGCGCAGTGAGTTGAGAAAAATAGATGTGCCAGTGATTTGCCAATTTCAAACTTACATTTACATTACACATTACTAAATTTGAAGAATTTCGATTGAATTTAATTCATTTTTTACATAAAAAGTTGTAAATTTTATATTTAATTGAATTGAATTCTTTAAAAATGGTTTCTAAACATCTATTTACGTATGTAAGCATACTCATTTGGCTAATACAACCTCGCATTATTTTATTTTACCTTTATAACTGAAATTTAGAACTTTTTATACGTGAAAAAACATTAGTAGCTGCTTCAGGGTAAATGTTTTTATTTGTGCTAACAATTTAATAACTATCTTTAGCTCTTGAATGGTTTGTTTTATGTTGTTATCTATAAGTTTTGGGTTAATTGTTTAACATTAAATAATATGGTTAACATCGTCATATTGTTTTTCGAATTTGACCATAAGATAATTTGATTTAAAATCTAAAATAATTTAATTTGCCAAATTTCAACATTAAAATAAATCAAGATGTGATATACAAGTGGAACTTATTTATTTTCGTAATTTATTTTCATTTAAATTATAGTCAACTCAAATTCGTATAAAAAAAATTCAACCAAATCTTATTTAGTTATATGTTGGCATTCTCTTGGAGCTTCCTTAGATATTGTAATCACAATTTATAAATGATTTCCAATTCATTCAAATTAGCTATTTACCCATATATATTATAATTCGTTTTGACATTCCATCTTTTTCCAACTAAATTATATACTAGTAAATTTAATTGTGGATAATCGTTTTTCATTCTTTCATCTTTCATAATTGTATAGCAGAATTTAATTATTTATATATATTCTACTATATATTTTATATATTTTTTCTGAAAAATTCAACCCAATTAAATACATAACTAATAAAAAAACATAATTTGTTTATAATAGTAGCAACTTGCTTATTTACTCATCCTCACTTCATAGGCTAAACGCCTCCATAAATTTAAATTATTTTATTTAGTGTAAATTACTCTATATGTAGTGTTGTTGGATAAATTTGATTTTAATTTCTTAATATAAATAAATAATAGCTATTAATCATGATCTCACGGATACAAAATTTTACAAAAAATTAAGAAGTCTATTTTTCTCTTTTCTCATTTTTTTAGCATAATTAATTGATGGTGCGTTGTTGCTCTTACATTAATATAAGAAAAAGTTTTCTCTCACTTCAATTGTATCGTGAACTCGGATTTATAATTTTCAAAATCACATATTCAATTTTAACTACTAAAATCCAACATTATCGTGTTGTGAATAATCCTTATAACGATTAAAAAAGGTTGAAAGAAAAAACGAAGCAAAATAGACAATCACTTTTATGAGGTGATAAAATAGACAAGACAATAAAAAAGCAAATCATAATATATTGCCTATTTAAATATGAATTATACTTTTTAAAAATATAATGATAACAAAATTATCTATTAATTACAAAATAATTCTCTTTCACCATCAAAATATTATAAAATTAATGATTTCTGTTTGATTGTTTATTGTTGCAGACTAGATAGACAATGTTCATAACAAATGATAACATATCATATTAGAAATAACGAATGAACAAATTATTGTAGAGCTACTTTTTAAATAAAATGTTTATTTATGCTTATTTATCGATAAGAATGATAGAATAAATAATCAAAAAGAAAAAAACATAAAATAACAATTTAAAAGAAATAAGTACAAAGATGTCACAAATAAATGAGGGCTTTTTCTAAATGCATGTATCAGTGCATAATATGATACATAGAGAGCCCAACAGACTAACAGTGTAATACAATTAAATGAAAAAAATTCCTCCGTCCCCAAATGATGTTTCCATGCCTGCTCCCCCAATAAAAAATTATCACGTGTCAACTTTTATTATATTTTAATTAAAAAAGTAGGAGAGAGAAATTAATAATTATTAAAATATAATAAAAGTTGATACGTGATAGTTTTTGATTGGGGGACAGAGGACAGAGGATTTTTTTTCCCAATTAAACTATATACATAAACATAAAATGGTTTTGTAAAATATCTTTATATTTTACTTGAGAAGTGGTAATATATTGGTAAGACATGAGAATGTTATAATTGTTTAGTTTAAAAATATTTGGATTTGAAGTGATGAGGATTAACTATCGACTAAGTTTTAAATAAGATTATATTTGAAAATTAAATAAATTATTTATTTATTTATAAGATTATTAGAAGAATTAAATAATTATTTCCCATCATTTCACACTATTAATTACTTTTTGTTATATGAAGTATGTCGTTTCTTTTTTGTTGGTAGTTTTTTGTTATATATTTTTCGAGCATTTCCAATTAAATTTGATGTTCTAAAATGAAACCTTCTTAGTAGAAACAATGTTTATTCTAACTGAACTAGAAATAATTTAATAAACAACTAAACCTGCATAGTGATAAAAATCTAATAAAATTGAAAGAAAGAGGTCCATATGCAATGTTAACAATAATTGAACCAAATTACTAGGAAACATGAAAGAAAATATTAGTAAAACTGTAGCAATTAATTTGAACAGATAAAACACCCCACATTACATATATTATACTCTTATTATTCTTATATATATTAGAACAAAACGTATACTATTATAAATACATGTACAGTCCCCTTTTTCATTGGAGTATGGATAATTAATAGCATATATTTTAATTTTTGATATTAATTCTGATTAAAAATGGCAACTCAAAGTGTTCAAGTTCATGTATACATGTCAAGAATATTCCCTTTTTGTAATCTTTTCTATTTATAATTAATTTCCAGCCCTTATCTGGATACAAAAGAAATGCATTTAAAAGCTTAAAAATTAAATTATTCAAATGCATTTCAGTTTTGAAAACTAAAAATGTATTATACTAAATTATAGTATATTTTATACCTTTACTCCTAGATCTTGTATTCTATACTCTATACATTACAACTCAAATACAAATTTAATTTCTATTTTTTTCATAAAGTGCTTCATTCACTTTCAAGCTCAAAGAATCAAATTTTTGTTTAATATTTATGTAGTTCAAGATATATTAAGATTCACAATCTTGGTGCTGATTAGGACTAATATGAGTATTAATTAGTGCATAAATGACGTGGAAAGGTGTTTGTCATACATTTTAGATTTATATTTGAGTATTTAATAAGTTAACTTAAATTCTTTAATGACTATACATATTGAACATTGGGTTTTTTTTCTTACATTTTAAAATTTTAAATGAAAGAAAAATAAGTTTTTTTAAGAACACGGAATTTTGAAGAGAAATGAGTATCGAATTCAAGATCTCGTACCTTTACTTTGAAAGATTAATTGAGCTATAACCTATAACTAATTATTAAAGAAAAATAAGTCAAAAGATAATGAAAATTATAATTAACAACTATATATAAGTTATTATCGACATTTGATTTAAGTTCACAATATTGAGTAAGCTTTAAAGTTTAAACTGTTATTATCATGCTTTGAAGGATAAATATTATCAAAATTTGGAGAATGATATTTCAATTATTCTTAATCGTTCATCGAATTTGAATATAAGATTTAATTACACAGTGTAAAATCTTAACCATTAAAACTCAAAGAATGGTTAAAAATAACTGAAATGTATAACTTACCATTCTAAATTTAGAGAATCCGATAAAATCGATCAGAGAATCCAAATTCGCTTTTGAATTATTACAAAAAAAATCATTTATGCACTTATAAAAACCAAACGTAAAATATTTAATTCACTTTTTTATCAAACTGACAGGTTTGGTCCCTGGAAAATTATACAGAACTCTCTTCAATAAAAATTATTGTTTCTATTTTTTTGTCTATTTATAATGCATGATAATCAACAAAGTATATTAATGTTCATTTTGATATCAATCTAGTGTAAACTTAGGTTGATTAAATTAAGTGTGAAACCACATGAATACATTCCGCCAGCATATGGAAGTGATTTGGTTGCATATGTTACGTTACAAATAGAATATCTTAGAAGACTTATGCAATCCATCATCATGCTCTTGTGAAGCTGTCTCAATCTTTCCGGCATACCCAAAAGACTTACTTGAAACTTAAGTTGTGCCTTCACTTGGAAAATTTGGACAAGTATTCTCATGAGGAGTAGTTGTCAGTCTTGATGTTTCAGAGATACTATTTTCCTTCTTTTTTTCCCATACCATGCTTGAATAAAGACCTATGGCGTGTCAATGGAACCTGCCAGAAACAGAATAAAATGGCCAACTACAAAGATGCATTGAATTAAGTATAAGTTTGAAATTGACGCAGTTTTTTAAGCTCCGCTTCGGCCTTCTCCTGCTCAAAATACACTCATGAATATGTTTGGGCTCTCTATGAGATCATGTGATGACATTTGTCAAAACTGAGTATACTATTATTTGATATTTGACAACATATGGCAAGAAAAGCTTTGAATCATACGTTTACCTTGAGTGCTGTTTGAATTGGATTTCTCTAAGAATTTAACAGAAAACATCATAGCATGACAAGTTCAAAATCATGGCACTGCAAAATACCGAAATATATACTGTGTGTGTGTAGGTAAGATAGAAAGGGTGCTTGCCTCCTTTCTTCTCATTGCTCTATCTTCAGTCCTTAGTTTGAAAGGTGTGGATGACTTTGAATTCGGAGATTTGTTTTTCCTGCAACTCGTTAACTTTGAGCAACTGCATTGCAAATGCAATAGTAACAACCAACAATTCTAAATTCTTCCGACAAAACTATATGCATTTTTCATTTTCAGTGACAACTACCCCTAATCTTTCTTAGCTAACAACTAATGATTCCATTGTTCAACCGCTCCTTTTTCTGCTAACCTACTTTTGCAGATTTTTAGCTAAGATTCAACATAGATGAATGCAACATAGATGTTATTTGTTACTACCTCCGGTGCCGAAAGATTGTCATTTGAGTGATTGAACTTTTGGTAGAACCGCCAAATAAGTTTCAATCTAAAAGCGTTCGTCACGACTTCGGAAATTTCTAAGTATTCACCTTATTCCCCAACATTATTTAGTATATGCAATAGTTTTGAAGTGGTCAGCAGCTTACTCTGTTGGAAATAAATGTTGGAAATTGGGGGATTTCTTGGATGATTCTGAAGTCGCAATTACGCTATTAGATTGAAATTTATTTTGTCGGTTCACCAAACTTTCAATTGGATAGAATTAGAAATTTTGTCGAAAACGAGAATTTGATTTGTTGTAAAAAAACAGCCGATTTTTTACTATCTGTTTGCCAGTTTTGTTTTGGTGAAATAAATAACCAAAATGTCAATCGACATACTGTTTCGGGTAGCAGCCATGTCTAAAAGACATGTTTTTTCGGATTTCAGTTATGTCCAACAGATACACTGTTTCGGTCCAAATTCATTTTTCTGATGAATTTTTCAAAGGATGCGTGGGTTCAGGAATAAAAAACCCCAGCCCAAGGCTACTGCCCCCTCGGACCCCCCAAATCATAACAGGTACCGTACAATTGTGCACTCCGCACTCTCCTGACTTGTTCGATGAAATGTCACGATCGCATTGGTTAAACTAGTCAATCCAATTACACTAAAATACTAACAATAAATGCCATTTCGAGGAAACTGATTTAAATGGTTCCAGATGGTGCAGGTTGAATAGGTGTTCTTGCCGTAGTAGTCAAACATATATATACTTTAATAATCACTTATTGTAATGTCATGTATTTTTTCTTTCTGACTGAGGTGTGGCTAGAAATGTAAAAGTTCTCTTTGCATAGGTACCTGAAAATTTCTTTTTGGCACACAAGGAGACACGTTAAAGTCGAAAGAATCACGAAAGGAATTGCACACCATGGTTGGATTTGCGCAATCTTTCGACACCTTGGAATTTAACATCACTCCAGAATTGTCAATCTTCCTGATAATTTTGGAAGTTATGGGAGTAGTTTCCCTGAGAGGAGTGAAACTATGTGACTTGTGATTTGATAAAGGGGTTAATCGCCTTCTGTCAATGCAGGATTCTTGCTAATTGGTGTAGCATTCTTGGCGCTAGGACGTGGCAGCTTAGATGCTCTACTCTCGTTGCTCACTGAACCCAATTCAGCCCTTTCAGACATGAAGTCCTGCAGAATAGCAAGTTGAAATGATATGTCTGGTTCTGGTACCATTTTGCTACCTTTAGTAAAGGATTCTCCATTAGTTTTGCAGCAATATGCTTCATTCAGGTCCTTGTTATCAATTACAAGAAGCTGGCTTAAAATTTCAACCTAGGTTTGTCCCAAGACATGAACCTCCCGAAAGAGATGGACTGTGCAACACTACGAAGAACAATCCCCTGCAGTAGGATAGTGCAACTCACCAAAAGATTGATATTTGATACTAAACTCAAATTGGAGAAACGGGGAAACTGCAAGTAACTAACCTCATTAGGCAAGAGAAGGGCTGCTGCTGGTGCATGACAAGTTGGTTCCCCCATGAAGTTGCAATAAAAATATTCGTCCAAAATTCCAATGATGACAACATAGGATTATCTAGTTTACATGTATGGTAAATGGAGTGTTCTGAATTTGAATTTCAAAGGCCGTTAACAAAAGCAAGCTGGGTTAATCTTGCTTTCTGTTCTACTCTTTCTTTAGTTTATACACGTGTCATTCAATCGTGCTATAATTGGATTTGTTCCAATCTTCTCGTATTTACTACTTCAACTAGCAACAAACCTTTTGATTATTATTTGAACTGAATAAAGTGATCAATCATAAGTAAACGTATGAATTGGGATCAGCAGCCCTTGGCAAAATTTTACAGATGAAGGAAAAAATGTCTTTCAGCTCATAATTTCTTCTGTCACATTGAATTGTAAGAGAAAAGACGCATTCAAAAAATTCTGTTGAATCATCTCTTTCCAATATGTTTCTGTTTTTCCAGTATCTACCCTTGTCAACTTTTTCCGAGTAGTATTTCAATCCTCAATAAATACATATTCATTCTTCTGCTGTTCACGACTACAAAGATGGTTCAATCAATCCTCTAAGGGTCCACTCCAGAATATGATGATCGTCTCTTGTTTCTGTAACCCTTTCCCTTAGTTCCCTTACTCTTTCGACCCAAAAGTACCATAAAAACAAAGGCCACGAATCCGAAACCCGATACTACCCATAACAATATAATCCAAAACCTCAAAGAACCAAAGTGCTGGTCTGGTGTTTCGGTTGCCTCCCGAGACTGCTTCACAGGCACAGGGTCAAGGTGGTCAATCCTGCCAAATTTCCTCGATACTAAAACGTCCTTTGATGATGCATCAGAATCCGAGTTAGATAACAACACTCTAGGATCAGCACAATTTCTCTTCTTATGATGCAGCAGTAGTGCTTCATTCAGCATTTTCGCGCATTCTATGCTAAGCAGATCCCTTTGCAAGAAGTTTTCATCGGTGTGATCAAGAGTTGAAGGATCGGGTGGGTCCGGAAACTTAGCCCAGCATTCATTGACCACATCCTTGTCTCTCCAATCAGCCTTATCAAAGCTCCAGTTCCCAACTCTGAACTCTAACCCATAATGAAAAACCCTGTACTTCACACCAGGCTCCGGAACATACCCCGGGTATATCAAGATCTCCCTGTTTATGGTATGTCGAAGTTGCAGCTGCACAACCAAATACAAAATGAATCATCAGTTACAAAATTATGAAAACTGTCGCCTATGATGTAAGGGCTTGTTTGGGATTGCTTTACCAGTTGTTGTCACAAAAAGCTCCACTCACAAGTTTTCTACAAAATTAAAGATTTTAATACTAATCAATTAGGATCTGTTTGCTATTGATTTCCCAAGGTCAAAATTTGCGCTAATAGGGAAAGCTTTAAAAATAGAGCTTTTCATGACAACAGTCCGAGAAAGCAGTCCCGAACTAGCCCTAAATCCTGAATTATGTGAATATAAGGTACTTCTCAGGCAAAAATATACCTCTGCAGCGCCGAAAGAGTAACCGTACATTTCACTAATCCATCCAGATGAATATATATCTCCTGTAATATTTGCGGCGTAATGAGCTTTATCGGCCCGAACCTCCTCGGTTTTATGCAGCCATAGCATAGCAAATTCTTTTAGATCTTCTATATGCATAATGATAACACCTCCAACCTTGTCACAAGCATCAGGATGACTCGTGTGCAGTTCTGCCAGCTCATTGTCACAACCAATAAGGTAGCTGTCATTTCATAGAGAATGAAATTCATTCAGAAAAATAAATAGATCTCACAAGTAAACCATGACTCGGGGGAAGATGCTATTATCTTACTCGTAGGGAGTTGAAACTGGACGGCCACGTGCTGCTTTGAACTCCCATGGTGTGATTGGAGCTCTCAAAATCATATCGGCGTCAAGAATTACTATATACTCGGCATCTGTACTTGCATGATTAAGCCAGTGAAGTACAGCAGCTGGTTTATTAATTGCTGGATACCTGGCACCAATGAAGCCGAATTTTATACTGAAATAGTAACATATAACAAAATTGTAGCATAAGTAAGAAAATTACCAGTCTCCTGTCAGTGGATGCCGGCTCATAGAGGGAACATAATGAGTGGGGGCTAAATCATGGCCTTTATATTGCTTCAGATCTTCATCTGTACAACTAAGAAGCCGTGTGATGTTTCCAGGCTGGCCACTTAGGCGGAAACTGTTTATAAGGCCCACAGTTTGCCAATCAAAATAGCGGCTACATTCAGTGGAAAATAAGGTATGGATTTTGGGATGTTGTGTTTGAGGTTCGTAGGTTAACTTCTGCTCTTTTGAAGCTTTAGTTTTTATATTGTCAGATTTGAGAAGTTTTGGCTGAGTTAAATCAGCAAAAGTTTTGCTCTTCAAAAAGCTCAAGTATTTTGACCATTTTGGCTTGGAGCATCCATTTGCAGCATGCTGTAATAACAGGCCTTCATTCAAAGTGTTTATACACTCCAAACTTAAAAACAAGGCTCGTTTTTTGTTTGGATCAGACTCCATAGCTTTTACCTAATAAGAGTGCAGATCTCGTATTAGTCATACAAAACTGACTACTATATAAAAAATCAAACGCGTTGTAAAACTTAAAGATTTGGCTCGAGGAAAAGCTGTACTTGAAGAACAAAATGAAAACTCGAGGGAACATAAAAGGAAATGATTTTGAAAATACCGATTTTGAATGAAAATGCTGATGTGTCAACAAAAGTTTGCATCTTTATGAGCATACCTCTCGAGGGTAAGGAGGCTCGGGAAAGAGGCGATCACAATCATAGACAATATCATCTTCATGGTGTTCCAACTTAGAGAAAGACCAATTTCCAACCGTAAACGGTAAGCCATAGTGAAGGAGAATAGGCTGAACACCTGGTCGTGGAATATAGCCCGGATAGATCATCAAGTCATCATTAATCTTGTGATGAAGTCCAACCTGAAAACAAATACAACCAAAAAAAAAAAAAAAAGAATTATAGAAATGCTGTTGTAGTAAAAAAAAGCGCTCCAGAACAAGAAACAAACTCACTTCAGCAGCACCAAAAGAGTAGCCATACATCTCACTGATCCATCCTTGTCCATAGATGTCACCAGTTATATTGGTTGCCCAGTGCGCTTTATCTTCTCGCACTTCTTCGGTCTTAGAGAGCCACACGGGCGCTAATGCTCGAAGATCGTCTATGTGCATGGCTAAAAGCCCTCCAACCTTGTCACAGAGTTCAGGGTGCTTGGTGTGTAACTTAGCCAGAATATTGTCACATCCAACTAAATACCTGATCAGAGCCAAATCATTTATTGCAATCATTAACAGGATCATCAATAAAAAGATTACACCTTCCAATTCAGTTTAGCAAACATTAATCGTTACTTTTTTTTTAAGATTTTCATAATTAAAGCTCTATTTCAGACAGAATGGGAAAAAAGCGAGTACCCGTAATATGCAGCAACAGGCTTCCCTTTCTCGGCACCAAGTTCCCAAGGTATAATTGGACCTCGAATGATCATGTCCGCATCGAGAATGACAACCCAATCAACATTTTGTGCATCTTTGCTATGTTTCAACCAGTGTACAACTCCAGCAGGTTTGTTTATTGCAGGGTACCTGCATCATAATATTTATACCATTTCAATTTTCATCTATCTGACAGAAACTCAAAAGAACTCCACAAATATGAAATTGGCAGGGGCCTGATGAGAACTAATTGACCATCAATTTCAACAACAATGAAAAATTAGAATAGTTGCTAGGGTCTTTCACAGTTTTCTGTCCTAAATTTGTACAACTATGCTTAAAGACATTAACTTTCATAGATTATTGCTGTAACGGGCAAAACAAGGATTCGTAACAGTTTCCATGGGGACAAGCTGGCTACCTCAACTAAATCCTTAATTACAAAGCTCGAAATTTGATACCTCAATTATGAAATGAATACATTCAACATAACCAAAAGAAACATATGATTGCTCAAATTAACGAAAATAAGATTGTGGAAGTATGAAAGAGACTGACCAGTCACCAGTTTTGGGGTGTCTGCTCATAGAAGGAACTTCAAAAGTAGGAGCCAAATGCATCCCTTTGTACTTCTTCTTCTCCTCTTCAGTGCAGCTAAGGAGTCGGGTAATCGGGCCGGGTTGTCCAGATTTTTTGAAGCTATTCATCAGTCCCACTGTTTGCCAGTCGAAGTAATTCTGGCATTCCACCGAAAACAGAGTGTGGATCCTGTACGGTGCCTGCTGACCCGTTTCCACGCCCAATCCATTATCAAGCAATAACCCCAGAAAAATCGAGATCAAACAGATGAAATTAACCGTCATAACTACAATTCTACGCCTGATTGAAAATGGGTTTTTAGTGAAGATCTCAAATTCATGAAGAAAAGGAATCCAGAAAGTCAAAGACTGGAAATTTATAATCCTCTCTTGTCCAGAAAACGTGATACTATATTGGGTAGGTAAAGGATGGTGGGCATAAAATGTTTACTGTTAATTAATGATAGCGAAGTGTTTTAATAGTTTGGGTAAGGCTGGTAATAAGGAAATGACGGAAATTAGTCAACACTTGCCATGAATTAGATAGATCGATTCTCTAGTTTGAATAATAGCAGATGAATCCGAGTTTTATTCTATTCACTTTTTCCGATCTGGCTGGCGCCTCAGCGGGTACACGGAGATACTCAACCGGCACTTCGTTGCACGTTCGTTAAATGTTTTTCTCCTTTTCACTTTTTCAATGTGGAGCCCATTTTGATGTTGTGGTAACGTCGTCGTATTACTACTACTCTTTGGGTTTTTTAGAAAAGAAAAGTTGCCTCAATTCTTTTTTGATGGAATTTGGCTCATTTTTGGCAAATTTTGGACACACGTTAAAGGAAAGAAAAACATTTGATTGTTCCGAAAGTGGTTTGAACTTTACACTTCTAAAATTTAGAGTTTCCGTCTTAAACATTAACCTCGTACTCAGACATTATTACTACAGTTTGGTTGGTATTTAGTTTTATAAATGAAAAAAAAGTAAAAGCTCATTATAAATAAGAGGTAACAACTATGAAGTCTCTAATTGGTAATTAAGCTCTAATTCTCATACAATATTTATAGCGTTATTCCGGTGTTTTAAAAATCCATGTATCAGCGCCGTTTAATTGATTACCTAGACCGACTTTTAAAACAAGGAAAAATTTTACCTGAAAATTCTCCTCATTTGTCCCGCCTTACCTTGCCTAGGAGATTGCCTGACCCAATTTTTAAAACGCTGGTTTATTCATAAAATGGTTTTAACATATAAACTAATTTTGTGGTTAATTTTTTTAACTATAATAAGGCAAATGATGTCCAAAAATAGTTTTTTATAAAATGGAGTGAATATGTTCATTCTTAATACACTTAGAAATGCAAAAGTGTTGGAGCATTCGATCGAAATACTTGATAAACAGATATACTACAGAATGAAAAGTCACTTGTTCAACTAGAAAAGGAACACTTTGTTTATTTTTCAATGAACTTAATGTTAGTAATATTTCAATAAAACAAACCACCGTGTATTTTTCATTTAAACAAAGTACATGGTCAGAACTGACTTGCACGAATCAATCTTAGCATTGTCAGCAATGGAACCAATAAAAGAATAAAATAGCAATATCCAAACTGCACGCTGCAACAAATAAAAATCACACATTCATTCCTACCCTGTAACATAAACTACTACAAATCACTCGATATTTATTTCCATTCAGATATTAGTACATTAAGTGTGAAAATTTTCAATGCTTACAATTTTGAGGGTACTTCATCCCCAACAAATATTACATTTTCAAGGAATCATTTATTTGCTTATAAAAGAAAACAAATGATAAGCATGGCATTTTCAGTTCCAAGAATTAAGGATATCGCGTAACCAATCCAGGCTTTCATAGCGATAATAAGAAATCAAGAATTAATCAAACATACTACTAATAATGATCGTGGTGATTAAATGTTAATTAATCACATTTGAGCCACTAAGCACCAGCCTTCATCTTCCTCAGCCTCAGCCTCAGCCTCATCCAACTCCAAACCCAAATCACTGAAACCCAATTCATCTTCAACCTCATAATCAACATTATCAACTTCAATTTCTTGAATCTCCAATTCCGATTGATCATAATCAATCTCAATTTCATGATCATCACCATCATCATCATCATCATCAAACGCCTCATCATGATCATTAACAAATTGATTATCCAGATGATCCAACATTCCAGAAGCAGAAAACCCGGAAAAATTCATCCCGGGTCGACCATCAACAACCCGCCAAGTAATCAATCGACAATTAGAAGCAACATCAAAGGATTTGACCTTGTGATTACCTTTAGTCTTATCTTTAGACTTGCAAGAGGGATGCATATGGCAGCCACTGCAGCGAGATTTGCCGCACTTGCCGGTGAACTTGGAGTGGTTGGTAGGGTGGCGGTCGACCTTGGTGAATAATCCGGCGGTAGGAGGTGAATCGGAGCGGTTGATGAAACGGGAATAAGGGCGGGGATTGAAAGGAGAGGGTAAGATACAGTAAGTTCTGACCATACCGTGTTGGCGTCCTTCTCTCTTCATATTTTTCGATCAAATTGAAAGCTGAAAACGAAGATGAAGATGGAGATGAATTTGATTCTATATAATACAGTAATTGTTGAGTTGGATTAGACGATAAGCTTGGGAGGCAAGTTCCTTTTAGTTTTTTTAATCAAATTTGATTGGACCTACTTCGTGTTGCCCAAGCTAATAGGAACTTTTCATCAAAAAAAAAAAAAAAAAAAGCTAATAGGAACTCGCAGCTCATTTACTTTAACAATTTTTTTTTATTTTATTCTTTTGACATTTAAATTTTTGGTGTATGATAGGATATGTTCATCCCTATTAATGGTCATGTTATTAATTGAAGTTACTTGACAAATTGTTCCTAATTTAAGTGAGATTAGGCTACAAATTTGCTGTTATTGTTTATTCATGCAATTGCTATGTCTTAATAGTATAACTTTTTATTTTAATATTGACTTTTTACTTCTAAAATTGTTAGAAAATACTAATATGTGATAACGAGGTAACAAACATTTAAAATTAATTAAGATGTGAAAAGATAAAAGGAAAACACTGCTAATCCTTGTATACTTGGTACGTGGGTGAAGAATAAACATTTTTTTTTGTTATAACATTTAACCTAACTGATCAAGTTATAAATTCACGAAGTTATCGTTTTTAATTTATGATTTTTTATATAAATGTCCAAGTTAAAAAATACAAATTACAAAAAAATTATTTTTAAGTTTCAATTTTTCATTTTTTTATCAAAATCATTTTCATATTTTCATTATTTACGTTCTAGATTTATAATAGGTCTATAATAAATATAGAACACATGCGTATATAATAGGTAAATTTTTTACGTTCACAGAATAATACAGTAGATATATAACATGTATATAATAAATATATAGTAGATATATAATAGGTACCCCTCCCTTTTTAAATAATTATCACTTTAAGGTTGTTTGTTAACACAAATGTCACGTTAATTAAAACAATAAAAATATTAGTTTACGCCCATGATTTTTGTTCATTTAAAAGTTGATTGGATATTTTATTATTTTTATCATTTTCAATTTGCATTAAATAAAGGTAAAATGGATAAAATGTGTGTTGCAATCCTAAAACGACACTTATTTAATGATAATTTTAAAGACCCTAAATAGACGGTTATTAAAAGAGGAAGGTAGTATATATAGGAACTTATAAAATGTATAATGGAAACCCTAAAAATGTGAAGATGTAAAATTGAAACTCTGAGAACGAAAAATGTAAGTAAATTCTTGAAAATGTACTTTTATAAATAATAAAGTATTGACATTTCCCTTAATTTAATGAAATTATTTTCAGTTTGGGTGAGATTAACATAATATTCTTCCATCTTTTATCTTTATATCCATATTCAAGTCATTCTTTTCGCAAAGCAAAATGCTTTGTCTGCTCCATTCTAATGGATTGACCCCATGAATTTGTAAAGTTGGACAATTTATCTTCAATTTTTTATTATTTTTTTATCAAAATAGATTGTTCATAATTAGATCATTTTAGTGAAGAAAAAGCAAATGTAATTCAGAAAAATAATAAGCTGCGGTTAACTGCAAGTTATCCTACCTTGACAAAAATAGCAAACTAAATTGCCAAATTTCGTGTTAAAATAATTGAATAACCATTCATATCATTTTCACGCAACGTACCATATTAATTTTCATTACACATAGCATAATTTATACAAAGCATTATATTGATTCCCGCGGGCCCAAACCAGAAAGCAAACCACATAAAATGCTTCACCCAAACTGATTTTAGAAAAGCACTCTAGTTGATTCCATAAGCCATATCAAACAATTGTATTATATTAGTACTTGAGAAGAAACAGTCCCTACAAGGCTACAAGTTACAAGTGTACAATATCAGTAGCCATCCTTTTACCTACTTATTAGTATGATACAATGAGACATGATGTGGTTGTAAGACGTGCTACTTAAAAGCAAGACACTGCCTCTACCACTTATAAATAGCGTTGTGAATCAACTATGGCTTACACGTTTTCGGATGCTGAATCTCCCGATTTAACAAGTGGCTCTTCCCCCTCTTTACTAAGCTTCGTATAGATGCGATTCCTCTTGGTTGGATATAAGATGAAATGTTGAATCATGAACAGAAGGTCAAAGAACACCGACACCTGACAAAATGTGAAATCGTTGAAGTACCGGAATGATATTGATGAATATTAGTAAAGAATCAGAATAGATTGCATATTAGTATCAAACAAAATGGAAATAACGTACCAAAGATAGAAGCGTCTTCCCTATGTTGCCATAGAAGTTCACCCAAGAATCTGAAAAATACAACAAGATTAAGTAAACTTGAAGGCATCTTTTCAAATGGAAGATTATGTAGATTGAAAGGAGATAACATACTTTGGTCTATGCTCTGAACAGTCATCTGAGCATAATTTGACACCCCTCCCAGGAAATCCAGTAAAATATTTCCAATGCTGAACCCATCTGTGCTCTTGCGCATGAAATTCATTATCGCCTGCACTTCCCAGCATTTTCAAAATTCAAACAACTACAAACATTACTCATTATACAACACATATTACGAGTTCAAAGCACATAACGAGGTTGAGTAATCATGATTGAAGATGATAACCCACTTGACAGACTAACAGGCTGTAAGACAAATGAATTATTTTAGTTGCTTTGTCAACGTAATATTGCAAACAAACTGGGATGAAATGGCAAAGTGCCCCTCAATCGTTAAACATTAAACACAGTCGCAGGAACAAACATGGAGCTGAAGGGAGTGGTCAAACTCAAGAACCGAAAAACTGCAGCAGGATTGATATGCAATTCTACTTTAATAACGAAGAATGGTATAAAAAATCAATTAATTTTATGAGGAAATAAAATATCAAGAATTACAATGACTATGCAAAGTCATGCAACAATATAATACAAATAGTAAGGCCAGGCCAAGCAGCCTGAGCAGGGATAAATATGCAGAAGCTTCATATAAACATGCCTCAATTAAACAAGTCAATTAGGCTTTAGCACCATTTCATCACTGATGCAGATAGTATTTACTCTGGTACTAAATAGACTTTTTTTTATAATCTACAAGGAGGAAATTCTGACCTGAGGAATATACTTGATGACTGTCATAAAAACTTGAATAGAACTGCAATACAATTGTTAAACAAAAAAATGTGAGTATCAAAGAACCTACAAAAGAAATAATGAGAAGGCTCGAATGAAGAAATTTTGAGCTCCGCCAATACAAAGAGAAAACTTCACTTCTTGCACCTATTCATCCATAACACAAATGTATGAAAAACCTACCTGTGTATAAAACTGATTTACTTCATTTTCCACTCTTTAGAGGAGGACTATTAGTTGATACTAATTTCAAATCCAAGTTGACAACTTCCTATCCTATACTTAAGCTACCCTCCAGCTAATGTAAAATTAAGTCTTCCCAAGGTTGTTTAAGTTCCTTCACATTATTTATGCATATGCAAGAATTTAGCATACTCACGAAAACCACTGAAATGCAACTACTGCGATTCCTATACCATCACAACGAGAAAAAAACACCAATAGATGTAAAGCGAAGTCAATGTTTTGAAGCTTCCAATATCATAAGCTTATAGGAGAAAATCATATGATACGGCACATTGGAAGTGAAGGTATGATAATCAACGTACATTTAACCTCATTAACAGAAAAAGCAAAAGTTGATAACAACATAAGCCATAAAATAAGAATGATAAGCGTTCTAATTAATAAGTAAAGTAATTTTAATGTCTATATCCATGTGAGGACTTCTTTAGAATTCAATTTCCTGGAAACTGTTTTGAGAAACATGATTCAACTTCAGTTATCTTATTCAAAGTGATCTTACCAAATACCAATTAATACAGTCAGGAACCAAAACTATTATATCTTAAGTTAGACTAAGGCATCGAGACAAATTGCTTTACTCACATAAAGAAGAAAATTTAAAATAGAAGCTTACTTGAAGATGGAGATAAGCCACAACCAAGATTGGCTAGGCAAAGCTACAAAAAAACAAACAGCAGCAACTAGCCACACCACACAGACAATCGCTATACTAATTCTTGAGACCTTCTGGTTTCCACGCTGTCAAATTGAAAGATCATTCCATCATGCTTTCACGTACAAGACAAAAAGAAAGCATAAACTCAGTATTGCAAAAAGAATGAACCACTCACATCATATATTACAATTTGGAGCAATGTAATTGCTGTCAGCAAAACAGCATGTATGGAAAAAGCAACATCATTTGCAGCTACGGGTATCATCTGCCATTAGAAGGAAAACAACAAGTTACAGAATACCCAAAACTAACATTTTTTTATACTCCTCAATAGTGCAGTCATGAACACCATGATTCTCGTATATTTGATCGAAATCATGCTTATGTTCTTGCAAGTATAAAGAAAGTCTTTTTTTTGCTTGAGCTTGAACTAAACATATTATGAATCTGATAGTTCATAGGTAAGAAGTATACTAAACAGATTTACTGTAAGGAGATAAATAAATCTTGGTCAGAGTTGGAGGAAATTTCCCATTACCTGAAGCTAGACAAGGGTTGGTTACAAGATCATTTCTCAATAAAACAAAAAAATTAAACAAAAACTATGAAATGTTCATAATTAGCAACTCATTTAAGAAGGAAAGTATCCAATAGATGAAAATATAAATAAAAGAAGTTCCAAGTCAGATTTGTATTACCAACAACAACAGGAAGGATCAAGAAGAGATAAATAAAGGTGAGATAAACAAAAAGCAATGAAAATTTGTGAATGGATCTAATAAATGGAAAACGAGAAGACGTTTTCAACAACAATTAGAAACATTTTTCAGACTCAAAGATCTCAGCTGATTCTGGTATTCATCTTTTCGACAACAATTAGAAACATTTTTCAGACTCAAAATAAGGACAATAGTATGAAATATCAAATCATATAATTATATAAATCAAAAGCCACAGACCTCTCCATAGCCGTACTTCTGTAAATACTGTTCCTGAATAGCAGAGCTGAAGTAAAGAGAAGCATTGTAAATCAAATACGATGAGTGCTTCGTCAAATTAAGAACCACGAAATCGAAGTTCAAACCCACCACACTGTTACAAGAAAGACCACCAAATCAATTGAGAGAATTAGGGGGAAGAAAGTCAAATGAAATGAGGAATTTCGGGAAAAAAACATGAAACCTTTTGCGGCGAAAATTGAGAATAACTTGAGGGTAGAAACTGATAGACCAGGAGAAGAAGGCGATCCATCCGAAGGTTTGATAAGTGATTTCAAGGGGAAATGAATTCCAAGATGCCATTGATCCTCTTTTCCAATAACAGGAGGAAGAAGCTCTTCTTCACCCAAATTAGATTATAACTTTGGATTTTTCAGCTTTTATACCATAACTAACCGTACTATTACTTGTATCAACCGTTAGATGGATGGATTGGACTATTATTTTTCTTTTAGAATAACGATAATTTTCTTGCATATTAGAAATTAAGTTAATATATTCTTTTTAAACATACAATTCGAATCCTGATCATTCCATCGTCTGATTGGTAAGTTAATATATTATTTATTATAAACATATGAATATCTAAAAATTAAATAGTATATAATTATTTTATTTTATTTTTTAAAAATAATATAGCTATTATTTAAACATATTTAATATTTTTATAATAGAAATCTGTTATTATCATTTCATTAAAAAACATTTATCATAATTTTAATAAACTGACAAAGTCTATTACGTGAATTTGTTTTGTATAAATTAAATATTAGTTTGTCCATTATTATTATTAAATTAAACTCTAAACAATAACCCAAAAATGAAGTATTTATATTAAAAAAATCGTCACCTCATAGCCACTAACAAATGGTAATAAAAATAAGAACATAGAATGTATAACAACACTTTAACCAACCAAAATTTAGATGTGAATTTCTTATTTTCGTTATAAGTGATTTCTGTTTTTAGTGACGTTCATATTTACTTTTTTTTTTTTGAAGAAATAGTGAAGAAGGAGGTAAAGGCATTGAACAATGGACGAAAAACGGCCAGGTTCATGATGTCCTTTTCTTATGCATTAGGTTGTATTTCTTATGTCTTTTTAACAATTAATATTAATTTCTTTTCGAACAAATGTAGCCGTATACGCTAAATATCTGTAAATTTTACATGTTTTCTCATTTATATTAAAAATGATGCCACATAATAATTTGCTATCTCCAATATCTGGCTTGTGGTTAATTGTAACACTATTGAATCGTTTAGTTTACGAAATGATTATTCCGTTAAATATGAGAAAAAATATTAAATTTGGTAAAGATTCGGTCTAGAATCCGACACTGAAAGAAAAATTTTTTTTAGCTACTATAAAAATCATAAAGTAATTATTATTTTTTGAAATGAATGAATAATTTCCATGAATCTTATAGTTAGGAATAACTATTCTCCTCAATGTCGGATTTTAGATCAAATCTCTACTAAATTTGGTGATTTTTCATTTATTTTTTCTTGTATTTCATTGAATAGTCATTTTACCAACCAAACAATCCTTGTATGTTCATTCAATTCAAGAAATATCAACCTACGTTGGATAAGTGATTTCTAATGTTTTTTTTTTGGTTGTTGACATAACTTTTTGTTTCCACTAATGTAACATGCTAATTAACCATTACGTTGAGTCACTTTTGATAATGTAAATATTTAAGGCAAAATATACTTTATCAGTTTAACTCTATTAAATCAATTATCACGTAATTCAACGGTGATAATGGATAAAATAATAAACATTTTATTTTTAACAAAGTCAACATAAAATTTGTAGAATAAAAAATTTAAAAAATGAATAATTCAAATTAATGTAATGTTCATTTCATAAAATCCAATACACGTCTAGTTATAATTTACAACAATGAAACTATAAATGCAAATAATAAATTTACTGTATTAAAATTGCATTCACACATTTTCTACATTGTTAGATTCACGATTGGTTTGAGAGGATGCATTTGATTGTTGCTGCTTCCCAAGGTAAAGTACGTAATGTTGAAACATGAACAACAAGTCAAATATTATTGACACCTGCAAATTCAATAATTTTTCTTAAATTTACCTTGTATTAAATTGTCGTACAAAAAACAATGGTTATATTATATATACTTTTCAACCACAGCATATTTATATTATACTCATGTGACTAATCACAAACAATTTCAGGAAATAATAATGTTGCATACCAGAGACAACAATGTCTTCCCAATGTTGCCATAGAAATTGACCCAAGAATCTGAACAAGAAATGATTTTGGGCATTAAATTACTGATGAAACTAAAGTTGAATAATCAATAAAATAAAATAGAAGTTTGTTTAGACTAAATAAAATTGAACAGAAAAGAATGAAGTGTAAATTTATCTAAATTGTGATACGAAAAAACGCGCGAGACAAATTAGCATACATTGATCTATAGATTGGGAAGCCATCTGTGCATAATTTGTCAAACCACCACCAAAATCAAGTAGAATGTTTCCAATGCTGAATCCATCTGTGCTTTTCCTCAAGAAGTTCATTATTGCCTAAATATTTTTCCCAAAAAGACACCAGTAAATGGAATTGCAGCGAGCAATTATTAAATTTGCAGGAGTGGTAAATGGTTCATTGATTGACCTGAGGGATGTATTTGATGACCGTCATACATACTTGAATTGTGCTGCACCAAATTAAGTTCAATAAATGATTGCAAATTAAGTAATAAATTAGAAATTGCTAGTAGCAATTGAAAAAAAGTGAATGAACTTACTTGAAAACGGAGATGAGCCATAGCCAAGAATGATGATGTAAAGCTATAAAAAAACAAATTGCAGCAGCTACCCAAACCGTACCCACTATTGCTATTGATATCTTTGAAACTTTTTGTTGACCTCTCTGATTTCAAACATTATGATATGATCAGTATTTAATATATCAATGGCTTGTGATTTCTTTCTGAAAATTTATAAATTAACTGATTAATAATATTGCCTCATAGATAGCAATCTGAAACAATGTGACTGCTGTTAAAACAACGGCATGTACTGAAAAGGCAACATCATTTGCAGCTACTGGTATCATCTGCAACAACACTAATATCAGTACAAAAACATCATTAAAAATAGCGATCCCACGAAAAAAGGAACCTGTTTACGTCCAAATTTAGTTAAGTACTGTTTTTGGACAGCAGAGCTAAAGAAGAGAGTAGCATTGTAAATCAAATAAGAGGAATGCTTCGTCAAATTCAGTACCACGAAATCAAAGTTCAATCCCACCACGCTGTTTTTACATAATATAATCAACAAATCACAAATTAGAAACAGAATTAATCTACTTAGATTAAAAACTGAAGGAAAATATTGAATACCTTTTCCGCCGGTAGTTCAGGATTACTTGCGGGTAGAAACTGATCGACCAAGAAACAAAGGCAACCCATCCGAATATTTCATATGCTATTTTCAGGGCCATAGAATTCCATGCTGCCATTTTTCTTTCTTAATAATCTATAACTACACCTGCTCTACATACACATGGGTTTTTAATGCAATTTTATACAATAAAATCAGATTAAAATATAGAGGAGAAAATAGACGTAAAGTAAAGAAATTGAAATTCGTAGGAAAAATATAATGGGTTAGTGGAACTGTGGCAGACTTGCACGGCAGAAAGGGATAGTTTGGATGAGTATTATGTTTCTTGAACAACTCAACAAATGTAGTAAATGAAATGCCATGAAATTAATTTATTAAAGTAGCCTATCATCTTATTATAAGGATTGTTCTAAATTTTTGTTGTGTGTAGCATTAAAAGCACTTTCTAATCTTTACGGTTGTGTGGGTGCTATTTTTTAGGCATGAATTTGAATTACTACTATGTTAATTTCATTGATTGTTAATATGAATGTTAATGTATATTTAGTCTAGGTTCTTTACTTCTTTTTCATGTATCTATGTGGAAAAGTATGCTTGCTGTAACATTTAATGCAAAGCAAATTTCCATCGGTTTAATGTTATGGTCACAATTATACTACTTCCATTTTTTTTTAGTATTTTTCTTACATATTTCATACTTTTTAATAAAACAACTAATAAGGGTATGCAAGTATTAATCTACACTTAATGTCTTAAAAATTATGCTTTTAATATTATGAAAATGACAAGAGTATATAAGGATATACATGAAAGAAAAATGAAAAAGATTCATGAAATTTTAAAATGAACTAGTACCATTTTGAATTTTCATATGCTAACGAAATGAACTATTAAAAAAACGGAGCGAGTATTTTTCAGTACATGTTTTACATTGAATTTGATTTTCAATTTCGCAATTCTCTCTCCTCCACCTTCATCTTCTTATTTGCTATAAATTGAGCTCGAGAAGTCAAATTTTAAAGCAAATTAAAAAAAATTGTGAGTGTTGGCTCATATGATATAATGCAAGGAAATTATGTGAAAATTTTTGACTTTTACGGTATAATATTTGTAGAGGAGTGTGGTAAGTCTAATATGTTATTAAATTTTAAATAAAATTATATATGTTACGGCTCTAATCGAAGAACAAATTTCAAATTATAACTTCTATTATTGAATAATCAATTCCTCTATGCTCTAGGTAACCAATAATGAGCTTGATTTTAGATTCATTCACAAAATATGTATTTAATTTATAGCTGGTTTTTAACACTAAATACTTTCCACTTAAGTATATCTCAAGAAATAATCCTTCATAAGTTTTCTTTGTTCAATAACATTTGTGTGTACGTGGTGGCGGGTGTGGGTGGCCGCCCACACTCGGTGCTAGAAATGGTAAACCCCCTACCCAGAGGGGCGGAGCTAAGGGTAGAAGTTCGCGGGTCGGGCTACCCGCCCGGCCCGGTCCGAGGCCGCTTCCATGGGCCGGGCTTGGACACGCACTTTTTTAAAAAGCCCGGCCCGAGCCTGTCAAAGCCCGAAGATTTATGGGCCGGGCTTGGTTTTTATATAAATATCCGAGCCTGGTCCGAGCCCAGCCCGACGAACAATTTTATATATTTATTATATATTTATACATTAAATTTATTATTATTTTAAGATTTTATATTTTATCCTATTAAATTTTTATACTTGGTTACAATAAATGTTACTAAATATTAAAAATTTTAAGTAAACGATGCAATTATATTTAAAATTTAAACATATTTTAACTTTTTTTATATTTTTTCTATTAATTTAATAAAATTATTAATAACAAATAAAATATTCATGGGCTTGGGCGGGCTTGGGAATGACCTTGTTGGCCCGGCCCGAGCCCGAAGTTCTAAAGCACGGGCTTGGGTTAACGTTTTTTGTAAAAAGCCCGTCAAGCCCGGCCCGCCCGACGAACACGTCTAGCTAAGGGGGTGGCGGGGTTGGTCAGTTGCCTACCCTCCTCGGTAAGATTTTTGGCCACCTCCATATTATATTCATTGGATTCTTTCCACCGACAACAATGGATGTTGCCGCCACTCCTAATACCTGACTGCAATTATGTAAACCCCCCCCCCCCCCCCCCCCCCCCATCTTTTTTCATTTTATCATTGCCCTAAACGAACTACGTCGCATAAGCTTTATGTTTTAAAATCCAAAACAATATTGATTTAGTCTTTAGTATACTCAGTTAGGCTATTCATTTTCAACAACTGATGCCTACAACGGGCACCGTCCACGTTGATTCTTCTTTGTTAGCAGGTTAGTCATGAAGCGTTGTTTAGACATTAGAAACTATCAGTGATTCGAATGTAAATTTGCAAAATTGCAATATCAGTCAAAGATTAGATTGTAGGCATTTCTTATTTACTGTATTAATCCACATGATTTGATAATTTCTTTATTTTTTCACAAAATTTTTATTTGATTCTCTCTAATTGAGTGCTAATCCATCCTGCAAACTTAGTTCATTCTATTTTGTAAAACTGATATAGTAGTTGCCGTCGATTCTTTTTTGAATGGCCATATATGTATATATTAATGAGAATTTACACTATTTTGATTTTGAATTATTTTTCTCGTGTAATTTCCGGTATGGATATTGATTAACTTTTCTCTTTGGTAGATCATAGTTTTTGCTAGGTGAATTTCTATTTTATCAGTGAGGGTTATGATTGTGTGTGTATGTGTTAACTAGGGATGGTAACGGATCCCGGATCCGTGGATCCGGATCCGTTTTTTAAGGTCCGGATCTCGATTTTTTGGACTCGTCGGATCTGGGTCCTGGTAATGAAACCCGGATCCGTATTTAAATGTTCATTGTATTTTTTTACTTATTATTTACCTCGAAAATATTGGATAATTAATATTATTTGATATCCACGTAAATCCAATTGCATAAACATAATTAAATGAACATGTAAACTATTTAAAATAAGGTGAAATGTACAAATATGGAAGCTGAAACTAAGAATTTGATGTTAATTATATGGACCCGTTTTGGACCCGGATCCGTCGGATTCGGATCCGTAAATTATGGACCCGCCGGATCCAGGTCCAATATATGAAAACGGATCCGGGCCGGGGTCAAGCCGGACCCGGCCCGTTGCCATCCTTAGTGTTAACACTAGTTGAAGGCAGTATAACTGATGTTTCAGTTTTTTGTGGCTAGCTGCAACCCTAACAGAGTAACAATGTATATTCTTTAAGGCTTTGATTGGGAGTAAGTTTTGTAAGAATCATAAAGGAAAGAAACTGAGAGGATGGAAATACAAGGGATAGTATTTGATGGAAATATAAAGAATGGAGTAAAATTATGCTTGAAAGAGATGTATAGGTTTTTAAAGTAAAATGAATAAGTATATTACCTAAATATCCTTATTTGTAAAAAAAATTACATATAAATTAGAAAGGTAAAAGGAAAATAAATTAATAGAAAAGGGTAAAATGAGGAGCTCAGCTCCCTTCCTCCCAGATTCCACCAATATGGGGGGAGTTTAAATAAAGATAATGGTTGTAAACTAGAGGATCCAGCTCCCCTATAAACCTATGTTACTGTTCTTCCCTTCTTCCTCCCAAGCACATGTTTTGACTCCTTTCCTTTCCTTTACATTCAAATTCCCCCGCCCAAACAAAGTCTAAGTGAATTAACAGAGAGCATCCAGGTGATTTTACATTAAATATGTAAATGTGATTGTTTGAACAATATTTGTTGATTGGTCATGTGTTAAAAAGAAGATTAGTTTTTATGAAGAATTGACTCTGTTACTACAAATCAACAATCCTCAATACTTGGATTAGTAGCTTTAAAAGCAAACATATGCCTCTTGGCGTATGCCAAATATCAAATATGAAAAAATTTGGCAAAACTTTTTTTACATAGAAAGTCCGTCACCCTCACACGGGATCTCGACTCCGCCATAATGAGCAATGACAAATTATATATATAATTTGCATAATTATTTAAGAAAAGAAAGGCAGGGGATGGTATCACCACCCGACCCGACCCGTACATATATGTAATTTTGTTTTGAATCTTGACTGAACCCTAAATCATCTTAATCTTGATTCTTTTGAAGATCAAAAAATCACAAATTTCATTTCCGATTGATTCTTCAAAACCCTAACTAATGGCAAGTTCATTGATCTCTAGAACTCTGAATACGATTAAAAATCCCATATTTCTTGGTCCACTATCATCATCATCACCATCCCTCATCCGTCACTTCACCTCCGTCGCCACCGCGCAGTCGCAACCCGATGCTGCATCTTCTTGTTTCACCTTCACCGACAATAACACCGCCACAGCTTCTACCCCTTTAAGTGATAGCATACAGTTAAAGCCGCAAAATTCCGATGCTAAGCGTGATAAGAGATCGTCTTCTTCAGTTACAATGCCAATGTCGTTCATGACTGGTTCAGTTGTAGGCAAGAGGTTTTACAAACAAGTAACCACTAGAGAAGCTGATGATGGAAATGGATGGTCAGTTATGCTTGATTATAGGACACTTAAGACTCCTTCTAAAAGACCTCTCAAGTTGCCTAATTTAGCTCTTGCCAAAGCCATAGCTGCTGAATGGGAGTATCAGGTATGCTTGTCAACTCATTCATAGCTCTTTGATTGACAATATTTCTTTGATGCATTTGAATTGTTTCCTCTTGTTTTTTCTGATTTGCCTGTTGAAGTAATTGAATATCAATTTTCATTTTCTAGTTGAATTTTCTCTGTTTCGGTTTAGTTCGGAGCCTTTCCGCTTATTGAGTTTAATTGACATTGCCTTTTATTATCGATTCAATTACACCTGTGAGTGGATGAATGTAATGAGTTCTCATTTGTTGTAGCAACAAGATGGAATCAGGCCATTTACAATGCCTCTAATGAAACTTGCATGTACTGCATTTGAGAGAGTTCCACTTACAAGACTGAAGATTATTGAACACTTGATTAAGAGATTTAATCAAGATTTAGTCTTCTGCCGCGCTCCAGAGGATAATTATCTCACAAATGATGTCTATGGTATGTCGCACATTACTTATGTGTATTAATTAAAAACTGGTTACCATGCTTATGTTTATATATTTTGATTGGTTTTTCTAAAAAAATAATTAGCTAGTTTGTTGTCGAAGTGCAGAATAGAAGGAGTTTGGTGTGATATACTTGGTTTGGACTATTAAATAGATAGAGTTAAGAAGAGAAATGCAGGGAGTGAAAAGCAAATAATCTTTTAGTAGGTCCCTTTCTGAAAAGGATTCAAATTGTCAAGCTACGAGTTTTATAATTTTCTGCTTATCACCTTCGGAATAGTCATGGAGGAACCTTTCTAGTAAAGTTAGAATAGTAATACAAATTCCTTTGTTTCCTTAAACAAATTCTTTGTTCTCTCTTACTTCATTTCTGAAACAAACAAAACTTACTTTTACCATTTGATATATTCAAATTGCTGCTACTACACTAATGGTTTCACTTTCATGATAGAAGTATTCACTTGGTACATAGGCTTTACCATTTTGGTGCATTCCAGGAACTTTCAAATATATGCAATGTGTTATTTGATTGTAGTTGTGAACTTGCTACTGCTATATCCTGATTCTCTGTAGCTGAGGAAAGTTATGACAAGCAGGAATCGTGAAAACCTAAGTCAGCATTTAATTTTATATTTATCTTACGAGCCTATGACTTGTGAAAGTGAAACTGAATTTAATGTGCCTCAAGGCATGCCTTTGACGGTTTTCTATCTATAGCAGGATGAAATATTTTTGAATTGTAAACCGACATAAACCCAATCTAGCTAGACTTATGTACATGATTACCTGTTAGATATGAATCATAGTATCCATTTCAGTGGTGATACATATTGTGATTAGTTAACAATCTCGTTCAGCACGGCAAGTGGAGAAAATCGACCCCTTGCTTGAGTGGGTCAAATCAGAATTTGGGTTTAAGCCTATTGTGTACACGAGTTTTTTCGGTGGCAAGCAAGAGGAAGGTTTGGTGAAGACAATGGAAGACCTTCTGAAGAAATCTGATAACTGTGAATTAGCAGCAATTGATGCAATTGCTTCAGCAGCCCATTCCTTAACAATTGCGGTGGGAATCGTTCGATGGAAACTGGAAATTGAAGAAGCAATCGAATTGATTAGACTTGAAGAAGATTTCCAGGTTTTTTTCTTCGCATCTCTGGAATATCTGCACTCCTGCTGCATGTTATGTTGTTATCTAATTTGTAATAGAATACTAAATGTTTTGCAGGTGGACAGGTGGGGTTTAGTTGAAGGTGGACATGATGTAGATATTGCTGATCTGAGGGTACAAATATCCTCTGCTGCTGTTTTTCTTGCTCTTTGTAAGATTTGAACTCTGTTTACCATTTTAACTCTAAACATGGCATAGTTGTTTTATTCTCTTGTTACTTATAGATGATAAATCACGTGTAACTCAAGATTCTTTTGAGGATAGTCGCCAAGAAGTGGCATAGTTATCATTAATAAAAGTTGAACCCAGGTTTGCTCTCATATTAAGAATGATGCAGAGTATTTGGGACATGGATTAGAAAGAATGCATTGAGGCTGAAGCTGAAATTACGGAATTTGATCCAAACTCTGTGGCTGATGGGTGGTAATGACAAAATAATCGCAGTAATTTGCCTATAAATTTGTGATCACTAGTCTGAAAGTTATAGTTTACATGATTCATGCATTAAAAATGAAAATGTTGAGTTCAATTCAACGGTCCTCTTTGCAGCATAGCACGCACAAGGGTGGTTGTCTACGAATGTCACAGTTGCAACAAGCTGTTTCACAGTCATTGTTGCATCCTGCAACAACAATTTACTCTTCAGAAAAGATACGGATCATTATGCAAAAAATAAGCACAGCTGTGAAAATGATGCATGAAAGATTTCATCACGGTTTACCTGTTACAGTTATGACGTGAAATGGTAGTTCTTGTTTTTTCAAGTGACGAGCAGGATCCGTGAAAACCGATTTCCTTGAGTATGCTTGGATGCTGTTTGTTCCGATAAACATTATGAAAATGCAAGCGCTTATCCAAGTAGTTCCGAACAACTTCATCTGACCAAACACAAACACCAGACTTGGTGCTTAAATGGATGAAATGTTTGTCATTGGCAAGGTTTAAATAGGAGCATTCTTAAGTTTCAGTTGAGACCTAACTTGTTATTGATAATGATTCAAAAACAATAAACAATGTTTCTTGCATAATGGCTTTCAGGATATAACAACGGATCATTCTAAACCTGTGTTGAATTGTAACATTAATTCTATGGTCTGTTTATATTGTCATTCCCTTTCCAGAGGTAGAAAATTGTGTCATCACATTCATATGAAGCCTTAATGTTTCAATATTTTATTGCTACTCTTTAATTATTCAAGTGACACTAAACGAATCCACCATTTTATTATTATTATACGCCCACCTAACCATGGAATTTTCATTTATGCCAGAAGACTTCTACAAAATTTTACATTCTGATTTTGAAATTTTAGCTTGGTCATGTGATATTTATAGCCAAACTCTATCAATGAGGAACCTAAGTGCAACAACAATCAAAGTTCAAGGGTGGCGTAGAAGATTATTTAGCACGAGAATATAATTTTTTTTTCAAGTAATATGGGAGATTTACTCTGACTAGTAATCAACCAAACGCAGACAATGAATATCTCAAACATACTATGAAAATCATTACGAGATAAAAAAATTATGAACATTGTTCTGGAAAAATGGTGCGCTCCCAAACAGAGAGGGTGTACAAAACAATGGTTGCACCAAATTATTAGGGTTGAAAATTCCTCCCGAAATGAATGCTAAAATACTTTGTCAGTAGCACATCATCATAGTTTCTTCAATCAAACACCTTATGCTAGCTGCAGCTGCTTGATATTCATGATTTGTTGTCCAGGGTTCAGCCCTTTAGGACAGGCACGAGCACAATTCAATATCGTATGACACCGATAAAGCTTGAACTCGTCATTTATTGCATCTAGTCTCTCCTTGGTATATTCGTCACGGCTATCACTAATCCACCTGATTGCAAAATTCAAACGCAAAGAGAAAATGAGTCATCTAGCTTATTGTGTCAGCTCAAGCAGTGACTTTGAAAGCTAACAAATTTCTTGCATGAACAGTTCAACAAGTATTGACGATCTCTCTACATTCATGCTGACAACTTGGACTGATATCAGATGTCCAAATAAAGTTTCAGTGGTCATCTCGAGAACAAGATACACTTCTTTTACATAAACATTTCAAGATAGAGATAAGTAACATGTTATCAGGGCTACTAACTCAAAAATGTCTAAGAAAGGAATGAAACACATCTGGGAAATGAGAAAGACAATCAGCTAAAAGTCCAAAACTAAGATAATCACATTTACTATGATTAGATACCTTGCTATATAAAGACCTATGAAAGCCAATGGCCTGTTTGTTGATAATGAGATCGACTGGACGATATATAGAATGGATGGCTTACACAAAAACAGAGCATCCCTATTGTCCAAAAGAAATCACCAAAGAAACAAATGCAACATGCTAAAAAACGGTTATCAAGTATCTCAAACAATATTTTTTAACCTAAACGTAGCTCCTGCAAGCCTCAAGCTTTAAATAGCTGGACAACTAAGCTCATGGAGGCAATTGTATATCTCAAACTAAGCTCATTATTTCTCATTGGTCACTTCAACATATCAATTCTATTTATCTGTATTTTGTTTTGCATCATCACAGCATGATTCTGCTCATTATTCTTGTTCCCCTATGATTCAGTTCCAGTAAAACACAAACTCTAAACTCATAAACAACCGAATTCCTCAATATTATCACAGAAAACAATTCACCAGAAGCAATGGGCTAAACTAACCAACTAAAGAATACCTCAAAAAAAAAAAAAAAAAAAAAAATCCAAACACAGCAACCAAATGAAGAAAAGATAAGAGAAGCAATAAAATTACCTGTTAGCATGGAGCAAAGCAGCCGGGCCCAAGTAAGACTCGGGATTCCACCAATAGCTAGGGCAAGATGTGCTACAACAAGCACACAAGATACACTCATACATCCCATCAAGCTTAGCCCTATCTTTCTTACTCTGAGGAACCTCTTTCCCAGGAACCGGAGGAGGATTCTTCCTCTTAAGCCAGGGTTCAATACTCTTATACTGATTATAGAAATTAGTCATATCCACCACCAAATCCTTAATCACAAACATGTGAGGCAGAGGAGTGATGGTCGAATTAGAACCAGAGGGGATCTTCGTCAAGCAGGCAAGTCCATTACAACCATCGATGTTCATAGCGCAGGAGCCACAGATTCCTTCTCGGCAAGATCGGCGAAAAGTCAGGGACGGGTCGATCTCGTTCTTGATCTTGATAAGAGCATCCAAAACCATAGGCCCGCATTCTTTGAGATCGATCTGGTAGTCCTGGAGTTGAGGCTTGGCCGGATTATCAGGGTTCCATCGATAAATTTGGAAGGTCTTCTTATTGGAACCGGACGAAGCCTTAGGTTCCACTTTCTGCGCTTCAGCTTCGGAGGCGTGGAACCTTGCCGAGATAAACCTAGACGTGAGCGCCGGCGACGAAGAAACCCTGGCGATTGAAAGTCCCTTCCTGAGCAACCCAGTTGCCATTGTTGCTGCAAATTTTAATTCCTTCTTCTGGATAGATAGTAACAGAGGTTTTCTGGGCAAATGAATGAACTAATAATAGGAGGGTTATTTTAGGGATTTTGGAGAAATTGAGAAATAGGGGCTGAAACATGGTATACGTTTTTGGGTATTTATTGGAAAGCGTGGATGAATTGGGGCTCGCAACATTTTGTGTGACGTGGCCAATTATGGTTCGTTCGTTGAGGAAAAGAGTGACGTGTATTGGTCCTGCAGCGGCCATCGTTCGTAATGGTTAGTTCTCTGTCGGGACTGGGGAGGGAGCCGTGTGCTTACTAGACCTGTTCGCGGTACCCGCCCGGCCCGGTCCGGGCTCGCTTTCATGGGCCGGGCTTGGACATAAATTTTTTTAAAAAACCCGGTCCGAGCCCGAGCCTGTCAAAGCCAGAAGATTTATGGGCCGGACTTGGTTTTTATATAAATACCCGAGCCCGGCCCGAACCCGGTCCGACGAATAATTTTATATATTTATACATTAAATTTATTATTATTTTAAGATTTTATATTTTATTCTATTAAATTTTTATACTTGGTTACAATAAATGTTACTAAATATTAAGGATTTTAAGTAAATAATGCAATTATATTTAAAATTTAAACATATTTTGAATTTTTTTATATTTTTTCTATTAATTTAATAAAAAAGTTAATAACAAATAAAATATTCATAGGCTTGCGCCGGGCTTGGGAATGACCTTGTTAGCCCGGCCCGAGCCCGAAGTTCTAAAGTACGGGCTTGGGTTAACGTTTTTTGTAAAAAGCCCACCAAGCCCGGCCCGAACCCGGCCCGGCGAACAGGTCTAGTGCTTACCACGATTTATGTATTATGTAGGTTTATAAACTTAATTGAAAGCTATGTCATTTGCCTTCATGTAATTATAAAATAATTATGAGATGTTATATTAGAGTATTTAATGCTATATTATTCATGTTTTTTATATATTATGATTTTTTTTTAAATGTTAAGTATTGAAAGTAGAATTATTCATTTACTCTTTGAAAATTGTACAAATTGAGTTAAATCCCATTAATAATATTTTGCTACATCTATATATTATATTACAAAATTTAATTGTAAAATGTAAATTATATCATTTTAGCATAGTTATATGATAAATAGAAGATGTAATGTGATTCATATATAACAATTACTACTATATTAATATCAAGAACATGGAGATCAAAATTGCAAATTTCTCTGCTTTTTTCTCTGAGAAATAAAGTTGTATTACTATGAGATTTGAATTCACAATCTCATATTTATTGAAATCTTCCCTACTTTTAAATCTAAATGAATTAAGAAAGATTATGATATTAGGCACGTTCTTCACTAAATAATACTTTCTTCATTTATATGCAAAACTTCCAAGGGCTCTCTTGAAAGATTGTTATATCAGTTCACTAAGAAAAGTAAACCTTCAAACTATTATAAATACATAGTAATTAAGAAAATTATAATTTAAAAAAAAAAGCAAAGATTGTCGTTCCGTTTGAAACCGTAAATGAGAATATAGCCCAAAGCATATTAGTATGTATTTTTTTTAAAATAGCCAATGCAATGAAGAACCAAATATAGGTAAAAGTAGTTGCATTTATAACATCCTACACAACAAGAATTGTTTAGTTTAGGTTGTGCAACTTAACATTGATGTTTAACTATCAAAAAATGCGATGGATGATTGAAATTTAAGGACGATACTAATAAATAAATTATGCAGAAACTAACTAGAAGAATTTATGTACGGAAATAGTATATATATGTCATAAGATGACGATTACCAGAAAGTAGAAATTAAGGAACAGGAGAAGAGATTAAAGTTGTCTAATTGGGTTAACGAAAACAATTACAAACATTTGCATGGATTATTAATATCCGCAAACTGAATAAACTACCTTAATAGTCGCTCTGCTCTCTTATTTTTCACAATTTTGGCTGTTGCTGGGATCTATTTTCTGTAATTCATTCTTACCCCCTAACCCTCCTGCTTGCTTTCTCTCTCTAAAAATTTTCTCTCGATTTCTTCTCTTTTCATTCACCTGAAGGAGTTCACACATTTAATCTTTCATGGCCGCGGTACGTGTTTATCTTCATTTCTTTGCTTTCATATACGTTATTGACAAAAAAAAAACGATTCCAAATTTTTCTAGTTTTCGATATTAATGCATGAAGCTTCATAAACGCCCATTAAAAGTTCATGTCTTAGCTAGTTTTTGTGTTTGATAGATGGTAAAAATACATTGGATTGAATGTTCAAGATGAGGAAGTAGGCTTTTGTTTTTGAAAAAGCAATGGCAGGCATAATATCATGTAACGCGAACACAAGTTGTGATAACATAACATGACAAATTGGGATTTA
Source organism: Euphorbia schlechtendalii (assembly GCA_949673415.1). NCBI lineage: Eukaryota > Viridiplantae > Streptophyta > Magnoliopsida > Malpighiales > Euphorbiaceae > Euphorbia > Euphorbia schlechtendalii. The sequence continues at coordinate 73,526 of CATIWQ010031357.1, forward strand.
AAAAAATGCAGCAGGACAAGGGACGGCCACTGCCGAAATTCGGAGAATGGGATGTAAACAATCCTGCATCAGCGGAAGGATTTACTGTAATATTTAGTAAAGCCAGAGATGAGAAAAAATCTAATGCAGCAGGAGGGCCAGGGGCTGCCTCCCAGCGTAACAATAATCTCAACAAAAATGATGCTAACTATCACGACCCTTCTGCAGCGGTATTCTTTTTTCTCCCATTTTTTAACACTCCATTTTTTTTCAAAACAAATACTATATCTGCATTTTCTTTTTTCCTTTTTGTTTCAGAAGAAGTGGTTTTGCTGTTTCTGAAATCAACAAACTGTGGCTGGCAGCATTGGAAATTTAAATTCATTATGTGGTATGGAAGTTTGAAGGTTTGAATCTCGATTGGAAAATGGGGACATGTTACCTAATTAAAGTCCATATGTAGATGTTATAATTTCCATTGCTTTGATCCAAAATGTTGATACAATTGCAGTCCATAGATGTTTGTATTCAACTCAGCCAACTTTATTCTGGTTGTAGATTTTCATTCTGTTAGGTTTTCCTTTGTCTGTGTTCTATGACTCAACTAATTCTTTGAATGGAAATATACATATGCTGCTAATTATCTACCAAGTTATTATTTTTTCTACATGTCGGAACCTATAAAATTACAAACTAAGCACCTATTCGAATTACAAAAAGTATAAAATTTGGGGTCGAAATGGTTACCAAGAAGAATGACTATACCATTTCAACATCCCTTGGACGCATTGAGTCAGGATCAGAATCACTTTGTTTTGCTCTGTTTTTGTTAAAAGAGAAGTATCTCACAATGGCACTTTTCGATCTTCCAATTGGCCTGCTGCTTCCATCCTTCTTCGCCAAATCTACTGCTAACTTGTTCACCAGATTTTGAAAATGTCTTCTTGATGTCGGATATCTTGATATTGACTTTGTTATCCCGTGCAGCCTGCGTTTTTCTCATCAAATTATGTTTTAATTTTATATTAATTTTGCATGATATAAAATTATGTAATAATAATACCTTCTAGCAAGTGCATCAAGTTCAGCTTGTCTACGTTCAGATTCAGGCGCTGGACCGATATTTGCACTCTTCGATTTCACAGGATCAGCATTCAACAGCACTAATGTACAAAGATAAATCTCTTCTTCCTCAGACAAGTTTTGTGCTTTAATTTGATCTCTCATTATAATGAAAGGGTTAAAAAACCAATCAAAGAACGCCTCTTTTGGCCTGTTTTTGCTTGTTATCTCGGTATTATTGTCACCTGCATCGTATCAACAAACCGCATATTGCATAATAAACTTCACAAAAAACAACAATATCTGAAATTTGTACAAGAGTAAAAATTCACTCACTGAGCAGAATACCCTCCGAACCGGCTTTCACTGACCGTAAAAGTGCTTGAAGAAGACAATAAGCTGGTAAACCAACGCTTATCACTGTTCCGCCTTTATTAGCACTTGCCTCTTCAATGTCTTGTGGTGTTATTACTCCTTCCGAAACAAATTTCTCTCCGTGCCATTGACATTCCTTAAACAAGGCATCAAGCATCTGCAGAAATGGCAAACAAATTACGAGATTATAACTCTATGGCTTGCGTACTAGGCCAACTGGGATTTCATAATACCGTGAATGGTTTTAAGTCAACCATAGGTGTTATTGACTCTGATCGCTTAAGCGAACCGCGCTTCGAAATCGAGGCTGCACGAGATGTGCTCCTTGACAGGTCAGTTTTCCTCCGGTACTTTGGCCTATATCGGAAAGTACAGATCAGAATAGATATTTCATAAGGTGTTAAAAATCAAAAATAGACCTCGGTAAGCAAGATCCTTCAGGCATGTCCAAAACATCATTGCTGTATTCGTCGTAAATGGACCATGATGCAACAATGTAGCAAAGGCCGAACCAAAACGAGGATTCCTGAAATTGACAGTTGAAAAAAAAAAAAATCTGTAATGTAAAGACAGACAAGACATAATGAATGTAAGTAAGGTTTTGACCTGATATACGATAACGCCAGCATAAGCACCGAGGAAGATGCTGGCTAGCATGGAGCCTAAAACAGCACCAGCAACAGCCAATGGCCAGAGAATGATGGCTAGGCCTGCAAATGGTACACAAATTGTTTCCAAGAAAGGGCCTTCCCTTCCTATAAGGTCATGAAACAAACGGTGCCACCCCTTAAAGAGCATGTACGGGCTTTTGCAGAGGGCAATTATCGAGATGAGCGGGAAGTCGCAGATGAAACCAAGTGCGCCAGCTATAAGAGCACCTGGAATATACACCAATCTGCAAGAGACATGATAAAGAAATCGCATGTAAACCAATGTCCATCGCAAACAGAAACAGTTTCAAAAGAGGAGGAGACGAAACCTGATTTCGAAATATTTCCTATCGACGGGCTGTTGTTTTTGAAGATCGTCCATATATGAGAAATAAGAATGATAACAAAAATCTAGGGAATCACGGACAATTGTACAACTCCTTGTGACAGTATCCCAAGTTCCATCCTGCAATGCAAACACACGAACCGTGAATCAACTAAAAGAGAACAGAATCAGTAGATAACAAAATCATCAGATGAAGGCTCAATAAACACATACGTAAAAGCAGTGGAAAATCTTATCCGTCTTGCCTTCCCCAACAGCATCAAAAGTGGCAAATATAGGCGAAAGAAAGCCATACAAAGCTCCACCTACAACGCTCCCAACAATGCCACCCCCCACCCAAATTACCAAAACAGCAGGCAGGCATATGCATAGAATCATCTTCAGTATCGGCCCCAGTGATTTGGCTCTACCAGTTACACAAGTTCAAGAAATGAAAGAACTACCACAAACAGCTATTTACGGAAAGTATAGGATCAAGAAAAGCACCTCCAAATTGAATAATATGTCCAAATCAAATGTAATGGCCACAGACCCAATATGATACCAGAGTTTCCAATTGCCATGATAAGGCATGCCATTGGGCAGAAAATAATGCCTGCACATTTACATTCATATTCAAAATTTGGAACTTTCATAAACTACTTTGTTCAAATGAAGAAAGAAGAAGAAAAATGACCTTTGATGGAACCCAGAAGCAGAAGCCCAAAGAAGAAAGGGACAAAACAGATGAAGTTCCACAAGGAAGCCAGACACCCTTTTGGCGGCTCCATTTAGTCTTCAGATTCTGAACTACAAACTGAACCGATTAGATCTCTACAGTTGTATACAACCCCATCCTACCCTAACAAGACTCCATCTTAGAGCCTAAGCAAGTATTTAAGAACTCAACTCCACCAAAGAAAGAAAGATAAGGAATACCCACTTGGCAAATATATCGAAACATTTATGTTTTCCCATATTTAGTAGCAAAAAAACAAGAAAGAAGCCAATAACTGCAGTTAAAATCTTTACAGAGTATGGAATTTGAATGAGGAAAATGTCGATTTAACCACAAATCTACAATTAACGGTTATTTATGTCATCAAATGACTCCAACTGAGATTTATGGCCGCCAGAACAGTTACTGCAGAGACAACAATAGAGAGAAGAAGGAGAATCTTGTACCTAAATGCTTGAACTGAAAGCAAAGCAAAGCAAGTGGGTTATGCTACAATTTACAATACGGTGTTGATACTTGTGCCAAGACACGTGTGTGTTTGGGTATGAACAAAGTCATAAACCAGACGAGAATAGCCTTTTACTTCTGCCCTGTCCTGTCCGTAACAATTTAGCAGATAAAATTTGTTTTGTTTTAAGGTCGGAATGTTCATGGGATTAACACAATCTAATTGTGAGAGATTATAGCATTTTACCTGTGGCCGGAAAATTTTTAAACGAAGAAAGGAAAATTTAAGATCCTGATATCTATAAAATTTGAACTCGATCAACTGTCATTTTCAAGTGATATTTCTTAATTCGTTTTTCATCAAATAAAGAGTACGATTTCTGCATGTATTTCTGTATTTAGGACCTCCCAGAAGTTGGACAAAATCTATTCATTTTTATAGTAAACTTTCAATTTATTCACTTTTCCAACTTTAAAAAAATTAAGTGTGCAAGTTTTAAATTTGTGTGTAAGTAAAACCTTTATGGGTTGATGTCTCATGTCTTTTGTACAAAATGTTCATTTATACTTCATCATTCTTGAATAACTCTGTCTCTCAATTCATGCTATTTTCACCCTTGGGACCTTCTATCCGATTTCCATATGATGGTTAATAAACAATATAAGTTTATCTTACTTTAACAAAGTGACTAATTTTGTTTAAATTAGAGAAGACGACCTTATTTTACTAAATCATATATACATACATATATGATATTATATTGTTGATTTGGTTTAGAAATAAGAGACATTTTATGTCAATTTTGTAAAGTGTGTAATTCTACACTATAACGATTAATTTCTGCAAATGAAATAAATTTTTAACAAAGAAATAAGAATTGTACAATAAATCAGTGTCGTTGCTTCATTTAAATTCTTGTAGTTTATATTACTTTTTTAAAAACGAACTATCGTGGAAATAAAATTAGTGACTCATTTAAAGATGAGGGTTGAACGATATATACTAAAATAGTTAAGTAACAGGGTCAACGACGCAGGAACCAGAATGGATATATTTTGTGTTAAATCATGAAAGAAGTACTGTTAGTTGGTATGCTTTACTCATGAGCTTATACCAGTTTACTATTGCTGATAACTTTTCTGTTACGAAATAAATTAGAGATTCCGTAACCAAATACTTATACTACTATTCAATATAGAAAAATATAAAATACAGTTGATAAAGTTTCCGCAATCCCACTTTGATGAAGTGATAGATATGAATTCACATAAAATTAATTCAGTTGAAAAAACAGAGCCAAGCAAGATATTTTGGAGCAAATGAGTTTGTATACCATCCAGTCTGTCATTGCACAGCAATTCCTTGCAACAAAAATACAGATGATTCACAGTTCAGACTCCAACTGACTATTTGCTTCCATCTACTTGAGAGGGAAAAACTTCTTTTCGCTTGAACGGTTCACTTCTCCTCGGAACATCAGCAAAATTACAAAACTCGGTCAAACTTTCCCGGGATTTCACTTTCGGCCTCTTGTCTGCCGGTCTACAACCCAAAACACTTATGTCAATAGAAGCTTCATAAGCCTGCGACGAATCCACAACCGCATCATACGCTTTTGCAGAGAGGGCAAGGCCTTCATTTTGTGCCCTCAAATACAAATCACACGCGAGCCTAGGCTTACCATCCTTGGCAAGCGCCTCGATTACCATTTCATATGTAATCTTGTTAGGAACCATATTCTGAACCTTCATTCGATGAAACCACTCATAAGCTGCACTGCTTCGACTACTCTGAACACATCCACTGATTATCGCGTTGCACGTGATGATCGTTGGCTCGATGCCAGTCGAAATCATCTCGTCGATTATCGCGTCCACGTGTTTGAACTTTCCCTGTCCCGAAAAAACGGATGCCATGATCGTGTAGGCGTAATCATTGGGTTTGATTCCAAGCTTAAGCATGTGATCCCAAACTCGAACCGCCTCATCGTAGAGTTTGCCTTTTTCTAGCGCGCTAAGCAACGCCCCGTAGGAAACGATTGTCGGCTTTTCGCCTTGTTCGATCATTCTGCGAAATATCTGCACTGCTGCTGAGGTCTCAGAAGCCTTGGAACAGGCCACAAGAACGGCGTTCCATTCTTTACTTCTCGGCTTAAGCCCTTTCTCTTCCATCTTGTTCAACAGCCTAACGCCCCATCGCCAAATCCCTCTTTTTCGAGCTGCTGTAAGTAAGATGTTGAAATGAGATAGGATCAATTCGCAGGACAAGTTGTTAGGGCTCGGCCCCTTGTCCAACAATTCCTCGTAAATCTCCAGCGCTGCCCACCACTTCTTAGCCTTGCCCATCAGCCAAATCAGATGGTTGCATACCGATAGGCTGATATCCAGGTGTCGTTCTCTGATTCGATCATACAATTCCTTGCCAACTATATAGTGTTCTTCGCGAGTACAGGCCCATACAAGGCGCTCATACTCTTCACGACTAGGCTGCAGCCCTGCCTTGTCAAGATTTATTAAAAGCTTTAGCACATCAGAGCATAAGTTACCGCGTTTCACAAGCCATCTTCGCATCACTTGGTAGGAAATGCGAATTGTGAAGTTCTCGAGCTTTTTAAATTCCTTTTCCCAATCTTTATTTGAATCTTGTCCTATTTCGCCTTTCAGATATTTATCTTTTATATCTGCATAGAATGCCACAGCTCCAAGTCCATCTTCCATTAGTCGATAGGCCTGCAAAGCAGTGGAATAGGATGCAGCAGAAGGCGAAATACCCTTACCACACATTTCCTCCAAAACATCAAGGGCCTTGCTGGATTCTCCTTGCTGTACATAAATAGCCATCAATATGTTGTAAGTCACCACATTATGAACAATATCTGCTTGTTTCATATCATTCAAGATTCCCTCTATTTTGTCGAACTGTTCGCACTGTTTTATCGCACTTAGTAAGCTGTTGTATATGAAAAGATTCGGACCCGTTCTACTTTCGCCTCTTTCCTTCCTTCTCTTGAGCCAGTCAACAAGAGCCAATGCGGGTTCTATTTTCTTGTCCCAGCCAAGACCCTTAATCATGGATGAGTAAACTTTAAGAGGCAAATCCATCTTGTTTAGAGCCTCTTCTACATCATCTGCGGTTACAGCAGAATGCAAGCTACAAGCTAGAGCGTGAACATCAACTCTCGTATCCTTCTCATCCCTAAAGTTTTCATCTATTTCTTGATTAAAATTATCATCACTATCTGATATATCTAAACTATGAAAATCAGAATTATCACTCTCCCTCTTCTCTAACAGCCCATCGCCTAAACTAGATTCTTTGACTTGAATCTTACTCCCAATTTCTTGTTGTTGTAATGCCCAAGCCAAAGCAAAATTTAGCCCTTTCTTTGGTTCAGAAAAGTGCATAAATTTCAGTTTACAAGATTGGGAAAGTAACCCACTTTTGAAATTAAATTTTGAGCTCATACAGGTTCCAAAATTACCAGAATTAAGGAAGCCCAACTGGGACATCACAAATAAGCCACCTTTCAATGGCCACACACTCAAAGCTTGCATTTTTCTAATAATTCACCAGAAATTAAGAAAACCCAGAATGCAAATCCAACCAAAGGACAAAAAGCACATGGTATTCACTCTTTACACCGTAGAATCCAAATTTCATACAATGACTTCGCCAGAGCTTTTAGTTCTTTTTCATGAGTGAAAAAAGAAAAGAAAAATCAAATTCGTACCTGAATTGCGAACAAATTGCACTCTTTTGAAAAATCAAGTTCCGGGATTGGTTTAAGCAAATATTTCGGCTTGTAGATTGATTGCCTTTCAAGGGTTTTGTGGACAAGCTTGTAGCCATAAACCAGAAAAGCGACCAAACTTCGTCGTTTAGAGAATTCGGGTGTTTGTTGTGAAATATAACTTAAAACGTGTTTTTTTAACTTTTAAGAGTTTAAAAATAAGTAGTTAAATGTTTTTGTAAAATGATTTTTAAGTTATTAAAAGTGTTTCTTAAAATTAAATTTTAAGTCATTTTTAAGACGTTGAATCTTGAAAAGATTATAAAGTATATGTTTTATAAAAGTATTGAATATAATATAGGGGTAATATTCTAATTTGTTTGATCAAGAAGTAGATTTGAAAAAAAATCACTTTTAAAAAGTAAGAATTACCTACTTCTTACTTTTTACTTAAAAGTAACTTTTTTAAGTTAAAAAAAGTTTAGAGAAACACTAAACTAACTAACTTTTAATTTAAAATTTTACTTTTAAGCAAGTTTGACTAACTTTTAAGTTTAGAGAAACACCCTCTCAATGGTTATGACTTACGAGCCTTATAGCAATTTAACTTCCGGGCTTGATTCGTGGGCTTCAAAATTGTTTTAGACTCCAATGGGCTTAGTAAGGGTCAAATTGTTTTAAACTCCAATTTCAAAAGCCGTATTTGTACAGAATTGCATTCACATAGTTATAACTTACAATATAGTTAATTATTGGAGAATTCAAAGAAATTGATCATTTGTAATAATTATTCATGATAACACATCATGTGTTTTGTTATCTCTAAGTTTATAGTCACTATTTTTATAGCAATTACTTTTACTTTGATGTTCATCCGGTTAATATATTTTTTGGGAAATATTTTTTTATCAAAATAAATTGTAAAGTAATTTTTTTGACGAAATGTAATGTTAAACATACCTTAAAATTTTGTAAATTGATCTAAATTTTGGAAAACGTTTAAAAACTTTAGCTAGTTTTTATTATTTGATGTTCAACATTACATTTTTACAGAATTATAAGCTTCCAAACAATACCAAATGATATATAACATAAAACATAATAAGTTTCACGATTAGAAAACATAGGATGACATATGTTTGTTTGTTTCTAATTTAATATAATTTAATTTTTGTGAAAAAAAGAGACTGATTGAGCAAAATGATGAGAGACAGAGATTACACATGCATATAAAAAAATAACACAAATCTATGAACGTAACATGCAAATATATATGAAGATTGAATCATTAATAATACCTAAGAAAACAAACAAAAAATTCATGGTTCAATTTATTGATATTATATATTATTACACGAGAATATTACCAAGGATCATAATAATGATAAAAGCTAACTCATGCATCCATATACATAATTGAGAAAATAAACACAAAATCTTGGGCTCAATCTTCCAAATTAACTTATTATAATAATACACATAGGAGGAATCAAATCAATCTTGTGCTACATCAATGTGTCTACGTGGGGACAATATTCTTTCCTCTGCTATGATAATCTTCCATCTCCATGTGTTGGGTATCTTCACAAAATTTTCCTACCTTTCAACCAAATCTTGTTGTATTATGGATATCTAGTTTACGGGACAATATACACAAGCATGCGACACATCATTTGAAAAAAGTAGATCACAATATAGTTGGTTGAGGAACTGAAACATATTTCCCATTTGATTCAGTTAATTAAGTTCACATGTAATGTTCGAAAGAATACTTATCGACGATATTTTTAAAATGCGATAAGCCCTAATCAAACGGTTAGAGCCTCAAGAGATTTAGATGGGGATTAGACGGAACTTAGACGCTAGTCGATGAGGTTTAAACGCTAGGCGCAATCGGGTGACGACCCTTAAAATAACGCTCAGCCCCAAATCTAGGCGGGACCTAAACAAATCTAAATGATGTAAATGTAAAATTTAAGGAAAAAAAATAATTAGTTGGAGAAAGAAACATAACACCTTTATGCCCATAACTGAAGGGCACAACATGATGAGGAATATATGTTGGTTCAAATAAATTAATTATGGCCCCGTGTACAGCATAACAAAATATAGACTATGTTCGTTCCATAAGCATAACTTCGTCTCCTCTTGTCTATGTCTGTTATAACAATTTTTGTCCCACAACCATGTGCCTCATCACAACCTTTTAGTTTTTTCCCCAAAAACCTAAGAATTCAATAACAATGTTTGAAAATCAATTAGCGATGGTCAAGCAACTGGACTCTCCAACCGAGCCCCTGACGAACGTCATTAATTGGATAATATTTACAACTATTAAACTTTTAAATCTCTTAAAATTTTAATTAGCGTAAAAATAATATTGTAAACAGCAATAATATTAGATATCCTTATTAAATAAGCAGGTAATAAATTAATTTCATTAACTTTTATTTTTTTTAATTTAAAGATGTTCACCGCCATATCCAATAACTAATTCCCTTGCTCACTTGGTATTCGAATCATAATCAAAAGTTTGATTAACTTATTTTAGTTTTTATAAGTGACAAATGAAAACAACTTTTATTATAGGATGGATGAAATATTAATATTTGTTTCATAATATAAAGTAGGTTTTGGTAGGGGATGAGATAGCTAATTAATATAAAAATTAAACAGGGGATGGCGATTAATATTTTTTAAGTATTTCACATGGGTTTATACCTAACTAATTAAAATAAAATTTGAAATGTAAAAGAGAAGTCTCATTACTTACCAAACTGAACCTAAAATCCAAAATGTTTGCAAGTCAAGACAAATTAAAACCCTTTTAATTAGAATCATATAATTAAATTTAAGCTCTATAGCCCTTTTATTTCGCCTTGAAACAAGACACAACACGGCTAGCTTGTTCCAAGGAATCTATTGGACGGTTATTGTTTTTGCAGAAAAATTATTCATAAAGTTTTCAAATGGGTAAATTTCAGAAAAGTACCATGTAATTTGGATCATTTTCAAAAGGATCTCGTGGTATTTCGGGTCTCAAAAGGGGCTTGAGTTTTTATTCCGTTAGCAATTAAGGGTTTTTTTAAGTAACACCGTCAAAATGATGAGGTGGCAAAGGGGTATTCTAGTAAAATTTACTCCTTTCTCCTTCTTCCTTCGGTCAAACCCTAATTTAAGGCCAAATATCATAAAAAAAACCCAACCACCTCCAACCACCATCTCCGACCACCATAACTCTCCCACCATCTCCGGCCACCATATCTCTGCTTGACCTCCGCCTCCGTCGTCTCTTCTGAACCCAAATTTCAATCAAAATAATCTCAATTAGAATAATCTCACTTTTTTTCAACAAAGATCGGCCACTTTTTTTTCATCGGCAAATCCATCTTTTTTTCAAAAGGAAATGGTTTTGCTCAGTGAACAACTGAGCAATCAAGGTAAGGAACCACCCTAGCCTAGCATCAACACCATTTCAATGAAATCAATCAGAAAGAAATTGAAAAAATGTGTAAAAGGCAGGACAACAAAAGAAAACCTAACTTACCTTCGTAGAATAATCTCGCCACCGCACTCACTTCCTTCTCCTCCGCCGCTAGATTGGAGTAGCACAACCCCTCCTCGCATCTCTGGAACCTATCCTCCTCCTCCTCCTCATCTCCCTCTTTACTTATGCGGCTTCGGCGGCAAATACAGATGCAGAGCTCGGTGAGGCAGTGGAGAGAGGGAAAGAATCACATATGAAAGGTAAGAGCCGAGCGGAGGTAGTGGGGGTAGCAGAAAGGAAAGAATCACAGAGGAAAGGAAAGAATCACAAAGGAGAGGGAAACAATTTCTTTTGGCTTATCAACGTCATCTTCTCGCTGAAACTCGAAATTTAGGTTTAGAAGAGATAGTGGGGGTAGCGAAGGCGGTGGTGGACAGGAGAGATGGTGGTTGAATGTGTGGTGACGGTGGAGGTAATTGAGAAATGGCGTTTTCTGAAGATTTAAACTGAGTATTGGGTTTGACTGAAGGAATAAGGAGAAGGACGTGAATTTGACTAAAATACGCTTTGCCACCTCATCATTTTAACGGTGTTAGCAAAAAAAACCCTCAATTGCTAACGGAATGAAAACTTAGACCCCATTTTGAGATCCGAAATGCCATGAGATCCCTTTTGAAAACAACCTCAACCACATGTTACTTTTTTTAAGTTTACCCTTTTCAAATTACATTTCTTCAATAAAATTTGTAGAAAATGTAACCAAATAAAACAATTCAGAAAGTATGCATGATCTATAGGATGAAGTGTCCAAGAGGTATTAAAAGTGTGTCGGTATTATAAAAGTCAAATAGTTCAACACCTTTCTTAACTTGTCAACAAAAATTAGATGACACCATTAACTTTCAAAAGTTTCAATTAATCCCTTGAACTTGATAAAAATGTACCAGATTATATCCTCAATTCCATGTGTCAATTTTTTGTTGCGGAGAGAAAATTAGAAATTGACATCTTTGAAAAGTTAAACCAACCAATTTTTGACATGTAACATTGATGGACTAAATGGTTTACCTTTGCGAAGCTGAAGGAAATGTTTGATATTTTTAATAATTGGGGGTGACATCCGACTTTTGTTGCCAAGTAAAAAAGGTAATGATACATTGAACTTTCAAAATATATGTTCTCTCACATACAATTCAATTATGAATATAATCATCGAAGTTCAATCCCTCGAATAATATCAACAAACTACAACTTCACTCAAAATTTTAAAACAATTAATTTACTTGTTGAATCTAAGAAGCTACTGCTACATATAATTATCAAACAATACCAGTAATCAAAATGTATCAAGGACTTGAAGGTCTTATGACATGTATTAGTAGTTGAAATGTTTCAAAAAAAAAAACCAACCGAATAAAGTAGATGGCACGAACCAAGGGACACGATAACTGAAGATTGAACTTCCATCAGCTCCAAAAAATTAGTCATCCAAGAGCGAGATAGTTATGATGCTCGCCATTTTGTCAAAATTATATTTTTTATGGTACATCAAACCCATGTTCAGAGTCAGCTAGTCACCATTTAGTCTGTAAAACTATAACCGAGTCCTTTCTTTTACAAAAACAAAAACATATAACATAATATGTTTTCTTATGAATTCTAACACCTACAATTATTTCGAAAAATAATAATATGTTTTTTCAAGAATCTGGAGAATAATTAAGAAAAATATGTAATGTCACGCAGCACATGATTACCAGTAGGAACATATAGGCACTAGGCAGGTGCCATAAAACAATAAAAATGTTAAAGAAAAAGCTCTGCATATAAAGTATGAAAAGGTAAAACAACTACGGTAAATGAAAAATGGTAGTGGCATATTGAAATGCGGTAAGAAAGAAGGAAAAGAACATTGTCAGCCTTTTTTTCTTGGTTTGAGGTATCCAAATTCCAAAATAACTACCCCTTAACCTCCATTAACAAACTTTACCTGACAGTTGACACGACTATTAAATTACAAATGCTTTTTTTAAGAAAAAAAATCAATTATTTTCATGGAAATTTCTGTTTCTTCATTAAAATTATTTTAGAAACAATAAAATGTTGATGAATCGCCGAATTAAGGGCAAAGATTTCGTGATATGTTCCGTTGATTAAGGATTCAAATTATGTATTTAATTATCATTTCAATACTTAATTATAGAATAAAGAGTACTTTCTTTTTAACGACGATTTTATACATTTCATAATTTTTAATAAAACAATTAATAAGGATATGCAAATACTAATATGCCTTTAATGTTTTAATTTTTCATAGCCATCTGTGCATCTTATATTATGAAAATGACAAGAGTATGCTAAGATATACATGGAAGAAAGATGGAACGTAATCATAGAGTTTTGAAAAGAAATATTATTTTGAATTTTCATATTTTGACTAAATAAACTACTATTGAAAAATAAAGAGAGTATTTAATTTATGAAAAATTATAATTGGGAACGGATCTTTAAAAACTCTTCCCTGTGATGACATGTGTCTCAAAAGGTTATTTTATTCTACTATTTTTTATTATTTTAATAATTTTTTAGGCACATGTCATTCACGGGCAAGAGATTTCTAGAACCCCCGATCCCTATAATAATTTCCCTGACTAACATAGTCATCAACTTTTCATGTGTTTGAATAATTTATGAGTAAAACAGTCACTAAATCCATCGATGGATATCTGTGATTTAACAAAAAAAGTCTACCTAAGACATCATCAATATGGCATCATAATTCATAAAACAATAAAACAAACCCCAACTCCAGCTGCAAACAGAGAAAGGGTCATCAATTGTTTTAATTTGTTTCAATTTGTGGTCTGTAGTTTGAAAATACTAACCAAACAATAAAAAAAAGTTTCAAGCTGAAAAATAAAAAAATAGCAGGTTGTTCACTTGGACAATCCATTTCTTCATAAAGAGTTTTGTTACATTTAACAAGGTTAAAAAAAATATTTAGCAGCTTGAACATGACACAAATGACATATTGCTCACTTTTGACAGTTTGCCTCAAATCTCAACCCTTTGATTTGCCACTAAATGCAACTTGTTAACTTTTAATTGGACATGAATAATGATAATCTTTAAAAAGTCAAACCAACACACATGATTGAGGTAAGTTGTTTTTGTGCCGAATTGTAGATGTATTCAAATGTGCCATTTAACTTTGAAAACTTTTTACTTACAGACTCGAGCATAAGTGCTTATAATTATTGTTCAAACAGCTAAAATTCAAATTGATATTGTTTTTACTAATTTGAAAACATTTTTTTTTTGAAAACGACATTTCTTAGAATTAGGTGAGCAATCTGTTTCTCACTAATAGATGTAACTTTTGGAGGAGTTCAAGTTCAACATGAAGTCGCGAACTACAAATTGAACTGCACCATGAGTGATTGTTTATACGTGGAAATGGTATAGATAGGGATGTAAACGAGCTAGTTGAGTTGAGCCAAGATTTGACATATTCTTTTTCGTTGGTTTAATTTTTAAACGAACACGAGCCGAGATAATATTCGAGCTCAAAATTGTGTTCATGTTCGGCTCGATTAAGTGTTCGTTTGTTCACGCACTCTTCATGTATAACTCGTTTATTTTGTTTGTGAACGAGCTCGTTTGCGTTTGTTAAGTTGAACCCTAAGATTTTAGACAAAAAAAAAAAGGCTAATAATGTTTTAAAATGGACCGTGATATTGAGTTGGCTATATATTTATGTTAATTCAATTTAATATAACTATGCTCTTATTTAATTTTTTTTATAAGAGTTTATCTTTTATTATGTAAAAAAAATAACCAAGCTAGTTCACGAACATTTATTGAGTCTATTCATGAACTTGTTCGCGAGCCCTTAATCGAGTTTGTTCGGAGAATTCACGAATCGCGAGCTATGATTTACACATGTTCGGCCCTATTATTAAGAACTCAAAAATATACTCACGAAATGTTCATTTGTGAATGAAGTCGAGTTGAACTATTATGGAACCGAATATCAAGCTGGCATGGAACGGCTTAGAGGAGTAGTAAAACAAAAGAATAGAATAGAAAAGGGGGTTCCTAAAAAGGCCAACCAAGCGCAGGAATTGATAAGTGTAAAGGCCCGGTAATCAAGCAAGCGTGTTAACCATGCCACCCACTCCCCCCATGTGCTTTCTCTTTTTTACTACTATTACATACTCCTACTCCTACTCTCTCCTTATCTTATTATAACTATAATTTTATGCTCTCTTTTTTTATAATATGTCTACTTTTGTCCATTTCTATCTCCTCCTCCCTATATATACAACTAATTGCTTCCCCTGAATTCAACTCTCACCGGAAACAAAGAAAAAAATGATGAAGTTGAAGTCTAAGAGGTTCTGCAGAGGAAGTTTCAAGCTCATCAGATGTGGAGGAAGTGATCATCATAATCAGAATAATAAAAAAGCAACTAGCAATTACAACAACATTAATGACGAAATCAAATGGGAGGTTAGGCCAGGTGGCATGCTTGTTCAAAAGAGAGATTCTTCGGATTCCTTTTCAGAGTTCATCACTGTTAGAATCTCCACTCTTTCTGATCTTTACCACGACATTTCTGTTCAACCCACCTCTTCTTTTGGTATGTTTTATGGTTGAAATATCCAAACAATTACATATGTCATATTATTACAATGTCAAAACTAATAGGATGTAATGAAAATGAAATTGCAGGGGAATTGAAGGTGATAATAGCAATGGTGACTGGATTGGATCCAACACAGCAAAGGCTACTTTACAAAGGCAGAGAAAGAGAAGACGCTGAATACTTGCACATGGTTGGTGTTCAGGACAAACACAGACTCTTCTTGTTACATGATCCGACCAAACTCCATGCCCGACCCATTAACCCAACAACTGCTTGTCGTACTATTAGTGTATAATAATCATTTGACTAATATATTATTACTACTAAGTTGCTAATCTTGTCGTTTGTTTCACTAACCCAGAAACAAAACCCCTATTATTGTGATGGGTTTTCCTTTGTTAACTACTATTGCATTATTATGTTTTAATATGTGAAAGCTGATGCAAATCCTTGTCATTATTGTCTTAGTTTTATTCATATCTTTTAGTTTGAGAATATTGTAATTAACCTTTTCTTTTAACATAATTAAGTATCCAAGCGTGCACACCGACATCATCAATTATACGTTGTTATGATTATTAATTATGATACAAAGTGGAGTAGAATAAAAATGAACAAATAGCTGGCAGTTTAACGATTCAATTGGCAAAATTCTGTGAAATGCCTAAGACAAGGAATATAACACACTAAACACAGCGTTTCTTAAACTTGTAACATAAAGGATCTAATTCCATAAATGAACAAAGTTAGATATCCAAATTATATAAGAAAACCGGTCATACATTTTGTCGGCTCCTAAATTTTATAAAATGTAAATTCCAATCACTACGAATGATAATTTTCTTAGGCCGACATGTTGTGTTTGTAATAAAACTTTAGCATCAGGTCCGACTGGGTCTATTCTTAAGAGTTCGATAAGTTAATTAGACTTTTAAATCATGCTTACACATTTTCAATACAAAACGATTTAGGATTGATCATGTAACATTAAAAAAGGTTATTGGAAAACGAAAAAAAGAAACTGGGAAAGGGAAAGGGAAAGGGAGTGTCATCATAAATCTCAACAGTCAACAGTTAGGAAATTCTAAACAAATGGAAAAGCCTGCAAATGTTGTTGACTGACCACTGCATGAAAATACATCCTTTTTCCTTTCTTCCTCGATCAGGTCATTTTGACAACTTGAAATTTGTGGGATTGTATATGTAACACACCAACTCATTATTTTGTTGGTTTTCTTTCTTGTTTTTTTCCTTTCAGAAACATGTATTATGTTGTATACGGAGTGCTACTTTATTATAGCGATTTTCCTTTTGCTTTCTAAGGTCAGTTTGAATAGTTTGACTATGCTTTCATTACCTGTTTATCTTAAAAGTTTTATTTTCAAATTTTTCTATAAGTAGCAGGGTTGATTTTGAAAAAAAAAACAATCTATGATTAAATAGTATGGATGGTCAAAACGTGTCGTCTAAAGTCAAATATGTAGTTCTATAAAAAATTTGTATTAACAAACGGATCATAGGTGGACTTGGTTGCTTACATGCTTGTTCCGACCTGATTATACTTCAAGAGGTTGAACTTGATCATACATTTTTTAATTTAACTATCTACTTTTTTAAGTTGAAAGTGAATGTTGAAGAAACGGTCTCAAAAATGAGAACGGAAAAAAATCAAACAATAATCAAGCCATAATAAAAAATAAATGCTCTCAATTTAGGAGAGTATTTTCCTGGAAGTCTGCATTCACGTTGAGCCTTTTCTCTACAGAACACGAATAATATTTACCTATAAATAAGAATATTTTACGCTAAACCCTTTCTTCTTTTTTTTTTTTTTACTTTTACCTATTTTTTATGGTTTCATGGCAACCATTTGTTTTCCTCTCTTCATTTCGTTCTTACTCTTGTTGAATCTTGCAATATATATATTTTCATATAAAATTTCACAAAAATAGCTGCCTTTTTTTATGTGTGTTGGAGTTTTTTGTTTGTTTGATTTAAATCTTTAAACGAAATCCATTTTGCTATACACTAGTGCAGAAATGGCTTTTAGGGACGGTTCTGTTGAGCTATTCCGGACGGTTATGAACCGTCCGCATAAGCTTCGACGCGATTGGTCAAAAGCAATACGGACTGTTTTGAACTGTCCGGAATACAAGTATTGCGGACGGTTCTCTTAAAAGAACCGTCCGCAATAGTCATAATGCGGACGGTTCTTATAAGAAAACCGTCCGCAATATGACTATTGCGGACGGTTCGTTAAAGAGAACCGTCCGTAATGTGACTATTGCGGACGGTTCTTTTAAGAGAACCGTCCGTAATAATTCTATTGCGGACTCCTCTGTAAATCTATTTTTGATTTTTGCGGACGGTTCACATAAATGAACCGTCCGCAATTGAGTTCCATTTTTTTTTAATAATTTTCAGTTGTTTCCATTTCTGCCTCTGAACTATAAAAAACGTAAAATGTACAAATATATTTCTCAAAACTCCATTACATTTCTCAAAATAAAAATGAAACAACAAATTCTAATCGATCACACAATTACATATATAGTTTCATACATTTAGTCCTTAGCCTAACTCTTCAAAATT
>CATIWQ010031369.1:0-17673 GCA_949673415.1 Euphorbia schlechtendalii
AAAAAAAATAAGATCAAAACATATATAATAAGCGTATAATTACTTTATTTTATATTTTAATGGGACCTACCTTCAATCAAGAAATACTTTTGTTCTATGATATTAAGGGCATCTAAGTAATTTTTGTACAATATATAAAAATAATACCAATTAAAGCTTTATTCCATTTTAGGTGAAGTGAGCTATATCAAAAAGTATATGCTTTATAAATATGCATCCCAGTCCAAATTTATGTGAATATAAAAAATTTAAAAACATTATGGTCAAATCAACAACAACAAAGTATTATTCCATTTCTCTCAAACAACCCCAAGAACTCCAACACACCCATCCTTCACATATTCTTTATCTATACCGAAGGTGCTCAAATTAAAGGCCTTTTCATGTTTTTGTCGTTTTAAAAAACGACAGAAAACTCGATGGAGATGCCAATCTGGTCCTCAGAGTGGACAGATAATTGGGCTTTGAGCTATGCAATTTGGGCTCTATTTCAATTGATCCCCATTAGGTTTGTAAGTAGTGAACCGACCCAAACCCGGTGACCCGACCCATTACGCTCCTGAATAGACCGCCAGATGAAGGGTTCGCACAGACGAGCATGGATTTGTCTTGCAGAGACGCTTTTCTGTGCTAGGGATTTATTTTTTTCAAATTGTTTTGGCGACTCATTGTTCGATTTTGATCCAAGATCTGTATCAGGTAATATGATTTTCATTAATTTTTTTCTCAACTTATAGATTCCATTTATTCGGCACTCTTGTTAATATCAAGATTTAAATCTATGATTTTTTCGTAATCTGTTTGATATCAATTCAATGTTACGCTCATTCTTCTAAAATTTGGTCAGAATTGAATGAACATGTATTTTTATTTATTAAAATCGTTTACTTGATGCAGATAATGGTCATCTGGTAATCATGTTTCCTGTTCTTGTTAAATTTACAATTTCAGGGATTAGCAGGATGCAACTGATTGATATTATGAATTTTGATGTGATAATGTATTCAATTTTGTGTCATCACTTGCCTGCAAGAAGACTAGTAGGTCTAATAACCACTTTGCTTCTAATTGTGAGGAGTTTGTGCAGATCCTGATTGATCTGTTGTATTTCTTTATGGGTCATTGATGTGTAGGCATACAAAAAATTACTATTTCGATCATGTTTGTTTATACCGGTGATGGTAAAGCTGTTTGTTCTTGATAGATAATATGAACTTAAATGATTTATGATTATCTTCTTTGACTGATATAGAGTATGGAAAATATGGACATTGATGAAGTGGTGGATATACCTGATACTCCTGATAGGATAACTGCACATCGTATTAATGGTGCGCTACTCGTAAAAGAAAGGAATTCATCAGTAGCTGCTCACTCAGCAACTTCTGAATGTTTGAATGAGCCAAAGCCTAGGATTAGGCTCGTCAGTGAAAATGGTCACAATAGAAGACTGCACTTAAGTTCAAATGAATTCGAGCCGCACGATAACTCAACTCATTCTTCATTACAAAATTCCAAATCTTCCCAAAATCGCCCCTTGTTTAGAAAAACATCATTGGTAAATAATTCCAAGCTTGAATCTCGGCCGTCTTTTAGAATGCAATTAGACAAAGGAAAAGCCAAGTGCAATATAGTTTCATCCAAGTTTCCTGTATCCATAGATGAGGATGCTATATTTGACATGGCTTTTCCTAAAGGTGGATCAAAAGCCGAAGAGAGAAAAAGTGCTATGGTATCATCTGTTAGTGGATCATCTTTGCATTCTTCCCCTGTAATATCCAGAAACGCCGTAAAGGGGAAGGGGAAGCTTGATGTCAGTTCATGTAATGGCTTTGGTTTAGTAATGAATGATGGAAAAGGAATCGATTCTTCTTGTGATCTGCCGCACAAAATTGGTAAGCAAAACTATCTTTCTCATTCATCAGTTTCCTCACCAAGAACCACTGCACAGAAAAGATTGGTGAGAAATGGGTGTATATCTCCACATAATATAGTCTCCAGGGCACACAACATAGCTCAACACCATGTTGATTCTAGTAATGTTCGAAAGGATCACTCTAGTAACATGGGTACCTATGCTCAATCTGAGGTGCCTATTGAAAAAATAGTTGCTGAAGAGAATAATGATGAGATTGATTGTTTTAGAGCTAAAGGCAAAGGAGCGATGATTTATCCCTCTACCTCAAAGGAGCCTGAAAGGGAGCTTAGTCATGCAAACACCAGGTAATTTGTCTGCAAAGGACTTTTTTTTGGTTTGATGATTTTATTACACCTCTCATCAAATGGACTATTTGATTATGTAAAAATGGTCTACCGGTCGGTCATATATGCATATATATATGTCATTTTATTTTTGAAACTTTAAAACATAGAGAAAAGGATTCTGTTAAATTTTGTCTGTTTTTTTTTGCCAATCATCTTTTGATCCAACTTTCTCCTCTTTGGCAGATTAATTGACGGGCTTCTGTTTCCAATATCGAACTTAGTTTTAGCTTATTATTCTTTTGAATACTGATATACTGAGCATGATACTATATTATGTTTGTATTGCAGAACCGGGACTAAACATGCATCATCTGAAGAAACCAATGATGGAAGAAAAGGCCCCTTATTAGATGGCTGGAGAAGTACGAGGAACCGCTCAACGATGATAATTAATGCAGATGATGATGGTGATGATGTTGAAGTCCTTGTTGACGCACAACATAAGAGCTTTGTTGCAAGAAGAAATATTGGGGACAAAAGTGTTTTAAATAGTGCACATGGCTTTGAAGATCAATGCGAGGCCCAAACTGCTTCAAGTCTTGTGACGGGGCCCAATCAGATAAGTCAATCACAACCAGTCGGAGGGAACATACCAACCAAAAGACAAAAGAAATATGGATCAACTTCAAGAACACGAAATCGAGGCTCTAAGGCATTTCGTGAAGACTCGGACATTATGTTTCTTGGGTCATCTGAGGAGTCATCCAGTGCAAGATCATCCAGAACTTTAAATACACAAAGCCAAGGCTTTTTGGAACCAATCTATGAAGTTGATGAGCATACACCTGAAAGGAGAACTGACAACTCTCATGGATTAGGTCCTTCAAATGAAGAAGAAGAAGAAGAAGAAGATGCTAGGGCGATACAGGTGGTGGCTGATGAGATTTTAGCCCGGGAACTTCAAGAACAAATGTACCACGAGTCACCAATATTCGGGGGCAGTGAGGTTTGTTCAACTTTGGTTATCTCATACTCATTCCCTCTGTTTACTCTGTTAGACCCTTATTGATGTGTATACCTGTTTGTTTCCTTTTCAATAGGTCGATGAAAATATGGCATGGCTAATGCAGGAAGACGGTGATGATATATTTCCTACTTCCTTTATTCGAGATAATGTTGTATCACATGCTGTAAGTTTACCTTTTTATATTATAATGATTTATTTAATTTTTTGCATGAATGATGATAGAATCACAATTATTAGGAGTATTTACGCTTGACTATAAAGTGATGCCTGGTTGGAAGTCGATGAAACCACATGAACATCCGTTTTTAATAAGTGCATGCATACAGGGTTCTGATTTTGTATGACATTGTAACTGATCCTAAGTGTTTCAGTTCTGGATTCTGAAATCGTTATAATGAAGATAAGCTTTGGGATCCATTTAAATTTTACAGCACATCTCGGCATATCTGTAAAATTACTGTTGCACTTGCTTACAATGCTCCATGTTCAATGATTTGCAAAATATAGTATGATTTTATGATATCTCACTGTTACATTTCGTGTAGAGAAACTCAACAATTCATGCGAATAGACAGCTACAAGTCTCTCAGAATCGTCCAAATCGAAGAGCAAGCCAGGTCCGTGCTCCTGCTACTAGACCATCTCAAATTAGGAGTCGGTTGCTCAACCGTTCTCCTGGAAGGATGCCTAGATCGAGGAATCACTATCGTACAACAGCTTCTACCCTGAGAAATTTCCGGTTCCCTTCGGGCATGGATTGGGACATGGTATTGTTATTCATTGAAGATTTTAAATTTGAATTGGGTCCTTTTCTCTGAATTCTTTTTCTAATTATTTTTGTGAATTTGACTTCTTGAAGCTGATAATTGTATTTGCTCAGTCGATTATCTTTTGAATGCATTTGTTTTTCCTTAATATCATTATGGAGATCTATGATATAAAACAATAAAAACAATCTCTGGCATCATATATATTCAAGCATCATGGCACTTAGCCACCATTTTCTCTTATAGAATTTCTTCACCTTCAGATGTTATCACCAATAACCTTCTTATTTGGATATATCGTCTTCAGCTACTTATTTCAGTTATAAACATTATCATATCAATCCCCCTGGCCTGGCCCTTTTTAAATTATTATGTGCCTGCAACAATAGAAAAAAATAGAGAATTTCCCTCGTTTTCCTTAATAAAGGAATACTGAACTATGCTTTCTTCTGGCTGACGGGACCTGATTTTTTGTGATCAATTTAAGATAATTATGGTGAAGAATGATGTCCTTTTGTCATGAAGATTACTAGTGAAAAGAAACTAGTTAGTAATTGCAGCCTGTAGTTTGAATTATGCCTGCGTACTCCTAATTTATATTTGGACTAAAAATAGGATTTTAAGCATGACTGGCTGTTGCACTTTGTACTTTTGTAGAATAATCTAAAGCAGTTAACGAGTGATTACCCCCTGTCCTCACCGACCCTGACACTCATTAACAAAACTGAAGAAAAAAGAGAAATATTTAGATACTGATGTTGCTTCAGGCAAGGCGTTGAAGCCATTAATCGTACATCAAGGACAAAAGAATTAGTCAATTTTTTAGTTATTCTTACAGGAGAGTCTACAGTCAATATTGATCAAAGTAATTATTGCAGAAGCATTCTAGTAGTGCCTAAGTTTTTATAAACTCTATTCTTTTGCATACGATTTATTCTTGTTTATCCGTACCTCGTATGTTATTTATTCTAGGCTTAATGCATCTACACCCCCGAATTTTAAAATGTGACAGATTGCCCCTTGTACTTGTTTAAAATGCGTCACTTAACCCCTCATGTCAGTTTATGGTTGGTTTGACTTTTCAAAGATGTTATTTTTCGGATTTTTTTCTCTCCGACCAGAAGCTGACATGTGTAATTGAGGGGGCAAACTGTTTCATTTTAAACAAGTTCAGGGGGTATTTGACACATTTCAAAGTTCAGGGTGGCTGATTTTACATGAAAGGTGGGGTATTCTTCTACTTATGGTAGTTGCACAAGGTTACTTTGTTTTGGTCTTCAGGCAATCCACAAATAACGTTATTTTTGTCTAAGGGTCTTAGTTTCACCATTTATTTTTCTCTATCAAATTACCTGGTCCAGTTTTCTAATGTATATTCGGTGAGAAAATAAACTGGTAAGCACATGTAAATGAATTTGATTGTCCAACTAATTCCTTGCTTCTCAATGTAGAGACTTGATATATTGGGAGCACTAGAGGACGCAGTTGGCGAATTCGGTGATTTGAGCATGACAACTACCAACATTCATCATGTTCAGCGCGATTTCAATGAGTAAGTCCATGTTCACTAGAACTTCTACAAACCGAGTTGTACTTAATTCAATGTAAATTTATAACTATGCAGACATGAGATAAACCGAAATGGATTTAATAAGTACAAGAGAACATGGCTTAAAACCATCTCTTCTGTGATATACTTTTTTTGTGTTGAAAAATTTGATTTACTCATGAATTATTCTCTAGTTTTTCTAGTCAAACTAATGTTTAACAGTACAGTAGTCGAGGGTACTATTGTAGTAGCTTACAATTACAGATTCTCAGTCTAGTATTTACCAAAGCATGTTTAGTACATATTACTTCTGTATAACAGTTAAATAAAATTTTTTTACTCCACTTTCAATAGAGGGTATAATCATATCTACTCTGTGTGATAGGAACTTTAGGCTGGGTGGGATACTTAATAGTTAATACTGGAACTTGACTTGAGTTGATTGAGTAAATTATCTGAAAGCACTAAATTATCTAGAGTTTCATGTATTGTGAATTGTGATTATAATGTTTGAAAGTACCATAAGTTTATAATCATTGATTTTATTTTTTTTATCGACGTGGCAAGTGAGATTATCTTCAATCATCACAGTTCTGACATTTCTTTATTGTTTGCTACTGTTTCTCCCTTCATTTTAGGCTTACTTACATTGAAACTCTCATAATTTCTTGTTTCCTTCCTGCAGGAATGATTATGAAATGTTGCTGGCTCTTGATGACAACATTCACCAACATGGCGTTTCTGCAAGTCGCATTAACAGTCTGCCTGAGTCGGTGGTCCAAGTAAGTTTAATATGTTGCTCAGCTGCTTATGTACAAAATCGGTTTCCTTTTTCAGCACAAATGCTAATATTATATTATTATTTTCAGACTGAAAATTTTGAAGATTGTGCAATTTGTTTAGAGACACCTAGTATTGGAGAAACTATACGTCATCTCCCTTGCCTGCACAAATTTCACAAAGAGGTATATAGATCTCATTGTTTTGCATTTGCCATTTATTTTGATTGATTGGTGTTTGAATTTTTTTTCCTTTTCTATTTCAGTGCATTGATCCATGGCTCAGAAGAAAAACTTCATGCCCTGTATGCAAATCATCAATTACTTGATTTTCATCCATAGATCTCGACAATTGGGTTTTCATGGCGCTTCAGTTTAGGTTGAATATAGATGCTGGTTTTTTAAAACATAGGTAAAATAATAGACATGGTTTTGCTGAGACCTATAAATCTGAGGTGAAAGCTTTTTGTACATTCTTTCCAGCAGAGCATGTGGTTGCAAGTCCCTCTTTCCTTTTAACAATGAGAATTTAGATCTCGGTATTCAATTTCGAGCTCGATTTGGTCTCTGAGAGCATTGTAACTCTCTTTTAAAATGTTGGTTTGTGTGGATTCATAGATGGATATATTCGTTATTCATCATTTCTGAAAATCTGACAGCATTAATAGTTCAATTATGTAGCTATGTACAGTCATGGAAGTCCATGATTATAACAAATTCGAAATCGGACCAGATATTGAATTGGTGAAGTCTGCGGCTCATAGTTTGATCGGTTTGGTTGTTTGATTTTTTCGACTATTCAACGGTTTGATACAAAGGAGAATGAATCGTATACAAAAATAAGTTGAAAAGAACAGGTGAGAAAAGTGAAATAAGGAGTATTAAACTATTCAACGGTTTTCTAGATTTTTGTGGTTGGCCAAATTTGGTTTCATACAAGACAACTTATTTTTATCAATCATAGTTAAGATTCCCAGTTTTTCCAGCTTAACTGGTCCAGTTTTTTTAATATTGCAAATTTCAGTTGTTTTGTTTGATTATATTTGCCACTTAGAATCTTTAATCTTGTTTCGATAATATCATGGTTAATAACTTTCTTATTTCCATTATTATGATTTAAATGATAACAACAATTAAATGAAAGATGTGTATTTGTTTCTAAACAAACAATGAAAATGAATATTTGTTTCTCAAACTAAAATTTTCCATCCTTAAACTCTTAAGTAAGCGAAGTATCCATTTTAGAAAAAATACTACACATCCTAATGACAGAAAGGCAAAGCAAAGGCACAATGGGGTATGGTGAGAGTTAAATATAGCATTTAACTTCAAAGAGAAATACAAGACTAAATTGGCAAGATTGAACATTTAATTGACTTGTATAGAGCAACAGAACGTATCTCTTGATACAAAAAAAAAAATAAATTATAGAACTGCTTTGCTACAGCGTTCTTATTTTGCAATTGAGACCCTTGGATAATACAGTATTATTGGTGAAGTTCTACTTCTAAAAACAATCAATGAAATGAAAAGTGACCAATCTTAGATAACATCCTTCGACAACAGATTGGTGCTTTCTACTTTCCGGGGATTACACAGCTCGTCACAAGCATCTCCCCTTTCAAAAACAGCCGCTGCCCCCATTCCCGTGCCTGTATTTTTTATATAATTTGAAGAATACATCATCATCACCATAGATTATCATTTTATCTAAACACAAAAAGAATAGGACGTACCAATACACATGGACACAACCCCAAAGCGACAGTCTCTTCCCCGACGCTTCATTTCATGCAACAGAGTAGCCACACATCGAGCACCTGCACCATTATTACAAAAAACAAAACTGAGGAAGACACACTATAAATAGTAATCATGCACGCATCTACATGCCTTGTAATTTCTCTAGTTTCTTTTAAGAAGAAATAATGATTGCTAGATTTCAAATTTTGCAGCATAAATACCTGTTGCACCCAGAGGGTGACCCATTGCTATTGCTCCACCATTAACATTGATCCTCGCTGGATCCAGCTCTAACTTCTTGCGGCAATACACAAATTGGGAAGCAAATGCCTGTAAAAAAAAAGCAGAATTTAATGACTTCTGGATCGATCCACAATGTAAGACAGAATCACTAAACATCGACCCCTCTTACCTCGTTTATCTCAAAAAGATCGATGTCTTGAAGTTCAAGACCAGCAGCCTTCACTGCTGCTGGAATTGCAAAAGCCGGGCCAACGCCCATAATGGCAGGATCCACACCAACAACAGTGAAAGTCCTGCATGACCAAAAGAGGGGTTCTGTTGTTGGGTAGTAATTCCATAATTTAACAAAATGGTTTGCTGATAAATTAATTAATAGACGTTAAGCTATGGTTTAGGTGTGCACTGTGAAGACCGTATTCCTCTGAAATAATTACTTGAGCTTTTTAAATTATAAATGGATAAAGAACAGTAAATAAACTTGTTAGTTTCATTTGTAGAAAACTAGAAATACAAAGAAAAATTGTTTTGCAAATAACTATTTGCCTACCCTACAAATAATAGTCATTGCCAAGCTATTTTTTTTATATCCATAACTACCTGAACACACCAAGAATGGGTAGCCCTTTTTGCATTGCCACACTTCTTTTCATGAGCAACACAGCTGCAGCACCATCACTTACTTGGCTGGAATTCCCTGAAGAGCAAAAGCCACAACATAAAACAGCTTGAACAATTCAACATAACAAAAGTGAAGCATATATGCTATTACCACTCACCGGCAGTTGTGGTTCCATCTCTCTTAAACTTAGGCTTCAATTTTCCTAGAGTTGACACTGAGGTGCCAGGGCGAATTCCATCATCAATGGAGACTGTAATAGGTTCCTCATCACCAGTTTTTGAATCAACAATCTTAAAAACAAAATTCATAAAAGCTATTGTCACAGCATGAACTTAGGTGTTTGCTCCACACAGATGTATATAGGCGTGTTATATACTTATATAGCACACATTTTTTACCTTGGTAGCCACAGGGATGATTTCATCCTTGAACTTTCCAGCTGCAGTGGCAGCAGCTGCCTTCTTATGAGAATTAACCTGGTAGCATGAAATCAACAAAATCAATAAATGGAAATAATTATCCAAAATGCTACACTATCAAATTGATGCCACTTACTGCAGCTTGATCCTGCTCCAGTCTCGTCACTCCAAAACGATGTGCCACATTTTCTGAGGTAACACCCATAGGAAGAAGACAATTTTGTGCTTGCTCAAAGACATTTACCTGTCAAATGTCATAATAAAACAGAACCTTATGCATTCCATTTAATCCAAAACATGTACCGTGGAAACAAAAGTTGCTAAATACGAAAAAAAGCTTACTTTTGGATTCACATCGCCTTCCCATGCCATTGGATTAATTGTCATGGTTTCTAGACCAGCTCCAATGCCTAAAACAAAACAATCGTAAGGATATATGCGAAAAAAAATTAACAAAAATCATCACATGATGCTGTAATAGTCATACCAATCTCATAAAACCCTGCTTTGATAGCTGCAGCTACATCAGCAACAGCTTGAAGACCTGAAGAACATTGCCTGTTTACTGTTCTAACAGGCACAGTATCTGCAAAAGGCACAAAATCCTATAAGAAATAAAGCCACAAAAAAAATCTCCAACAGGCGCAAAGAGAGAAGTAGACCAGGAAAACCAGCATAGAATGCAGCCATCTTGCATTCACCTGCTCTTTGAGATCCTAGGGCTAACACTGTGCCTACAACAATATCCCCAACTTCGCTTGGGTTTAAATTTGTTTTCTCAATCAATGCCTGCACCAAACAGCCAAAATAAGGATATATACAAAACTGAGGCAAAGATATTATAGCACCAAATCATGATAACATTAATTGAGAAAAATAAGAATTCATATAAAAAGCTGTTATCACATTGACCTTCAAAACGGGAGCAAGCAAATCATCAGCAAAAGTATCCTTGAAACCACCACGCTTTGCCTTGCATAAAGGAGTTCGATATGCTCTGTAGGACAAACCAAATAAACAAGTCCAATAAACCAAAACGACAAACCCGATTGTTGGCCTCATAACAAATTATCGAGAATTATTGTCGCGGGCGTCAACTTACGCTACAATAACAACATCATCCCCAAAAACCGATCTCCGATGATACCCGGCGCTATCTCCGGCCAAGCAAGCCAATGCCTGGTCGCCGACAATCCGACAAAACAAATTAGGAGAAAATTAACATAAAAACTGAAATAATTTAAAAACAAACACAGAGTTCCGGATGTACAATAAGAGTGAGAAATCGAGTTCAAGTTACAGATCTATCAACATGCAATCGTGGAAATCAAGAGGTTAATGAGACTAATAATAGGTGCAAATAGATCCAAACACGTAGACTAAGAAATCAAAACATGATCAAAAGAATCACTAAAATGAAGGGAGAAAAATTACAGAAAGAGTGGATTCATAAGAATGAGAAGAAGAGGAAGAAGGGCGGAGATGATGAAGAAGAACACGCTGCCTGTTGATAGCTCTGTCCATTCGAAATGCGAAAGAGGGAACACTGTGACTGTGATCAAACAAGGAATTGATGCATTTTATATATTTGGGTTGCCCATCTTTCTTGGCGGTTAAAGCTCATAAGGAAACCAAATATATTAATTGTTTTTTTTATCATAACAATGATAAATAAATAAGATGTACAGTTTCAAAAAATTAACAAAATATTTTTTTCTTAAAAAATATGTTACAAAGTTATAACTCTAAATAAATCATCGTATTAGTATATATAAATAAATTTTTTTATCAACTAAATGGGTGTATTTTTTTATTTGATTAAACTTTAGATGTTTATAAACTACTATATGTAAATTATTTATAAATATATTACTGTATAATTTATAACAAGTACGTGGATAAACAATTTTAAGTAATGAAAATAGTGTTTTGAGAGTTGAGAGATAATTTTTTAAATTTGAGTGATTGTTACCTTACCCAAAACAAACTCTTCTTATAAATGCTCCAATCATATATATCCTTTTTCTCACATCACAATTCAATATGAATTGGATATACGCAAGAATGTCATATTTTTAAAATAACAACTTTTAGTTATTGTTGATATCAGAAGTTATCAACAATAATAAATGGAAGTGGTGGGAGAAGAGATTGGTGGTGGATTTGGTGTTAGCAATGAAATGGAAGTGGCGGTAATAAAAGAAGTGGTGATTGTGCTTGCGGTGGACACAAGAGACAACAGTGATAGTGGCGGAGGTGGTGGTAGTGAAAGTGGCATAAGAGGTGGAAGAAAATAAGGCGGCGGTTGAGTTCAGGTGGAAGTGGAGTAATTGTTAGTGTTGCGAGTGTGACTATATACATGTGGTGGTGGTGATGACACTTACAGAAAAGGTGGCCGGTGGTGTGTTGGTGGCTGAGGTGGAGGTTAAGGTAATGGTGGTGTTTAAGGCGATGCTGACGGTCAACCTCCATAAATAGAAGCATTTGTTTACTTATTAGATTTAAGGAAATATTAGTTCAAATATAAATTCAAGTACTAATTTAGTTTCTAATATTATTATTAAAAACTATTCACTGATTAAAAAATTTAAACTCTGCAAACTGCATATAAACAACGAGAATATATAATAGATAAATTGACAAAAATGTATTTCCAAATTCATGAATAACTATTTTAAAAATCTCTGTCATATCCCGTCTAACTGTTCTTAGAATGCAATTGCCAGTTATAGTCTACTTTTATGTAGCTAAAGTAAAATCATTCTCTTCGTCGACAAATTCCTCGAGACATTGGTTAACCCAATTGTTTCACCTATGCAATGTCTATATTTATGGATAAATGGTAACATCAAAATGATTATTTGAATAACATTTTTTTTTTTTGATAATTTTAATAACATTCCTATACTTGCATTCTATAGGATGAATGCTTTCTTACAATGTTCTTATTTTGAGACCCTTCACTAACACTGTAATATTGATCAAGTTTTTCAATAAGCAATAAAATGAAACCAATTTTAGATGTCACCCTTCGATAATAGATTGGAGTATTCTACTCTTATAGCTCGTCAAAAACATCTCCCCTTTCAAAAACAGCTGCAGCCCCCATTCCTATGCCTGAATTTTGATTTGAAGAATATATCATCATCATCATCATCATACCTTCTCATTTTATGGAGGCCAAATGCATCAATACCCTCTTAAAGTTGGCTTAGAAAACTGGATGACACCCTCAACTTTCAAAAGACTAGTTACCTCCCTTAACTTGATAAAAAGGACCAGTTACCCCCCTTAACTTGGTAAAAATGCACCAGTTTTCCCTTCAATGCCACGTGTCAATTTTTGGTTGTAGAGAGAAAAATCATAAAAAAAACATTTTTTGAAAAGTCAAACCAACAAGATTCTGACACGTGACGTTGAGGTGGTGCATTTTTGCCAAGTTAAGGGGTTAACTGGTCCTTTTTGCCAAGTTAAGGGGGCTAATTGGTTCTTTTAAAAGTTGAGGGTGGCATCCGGTTTTCTGAACCAACTTTAAGGGGTGTTGATGTATTAAGCCTTTTATGTAAATAGCTTGCACAAAAAGAATAGAACGTATCAATAAACATGGATACAACCCCCAAAGCAACAATCTCTTCCCCAACGCTTCATTTCTTGCAATAGAGTAGCCACACATCTAGCACCTGCATCAACATTAAAAAAACCTGAACTGAGGAATACGCAAACTAAATAATCATGTCAATTTCCAAGAATCCACATGCCTCGTAATTTCTAATTATTATAGGGTTAATGCATTAGGAGGTGCTCCAAGTTGTCCAAAAAAATTATGCCCTGAACTTTCAAAATGACATCGTATTTACCTCAACTTTAAAAAAATGCTTCACTTTGTTCCCACAATGCCATGTGTCAGCTTTTGATTGGAGAGAGAAAATCAGAATATATGACATCTTTGAAAAGTCACAGCCAACCAGAAGTTGTCACATGGTGTTTGGGAGCAAAGTTGTGCACTTCTTCAAAGTTGCGGTAGCTACGAGATCACTTTGAAAGTTCAGGGGGCAGTAGGTTTTTTGGGATAACTTGGGGCGTCTCCTAATACATTTGCCCATTACTATGCATGCTTAATGAATTGTCCCAAAATCCGTTACCTTAAATTTCAAAGTAACCTAGAAACTACCTCAACTTTCAAAAAATACACCATTTTGCTCCCTGAACACCACGTGTCTAATTCTGATTGGAGAGAAAAAAAAGAAATATGACATTTCTGAAAAGTTAAACCAACCAAAAGTAAACACATGACATTGCACTTTTTGAAAGCTAATGTAACTACGGGTCACTTTTTGAAAGTTAATGTAACTTTATTCCCTGAAAGCCGCATGTCGAATTCTGATTGGAGAGAAAAAAAAAAGAAATATGATATTTCTGAAAAGTCAAACCAACCAGAAGTAAACACTTGACATTGCACTTTTTGAAAGTTAATGTAACTACGGGATCACTTTGAAAGTCCAAGATGTAGTAGGTTTTTTGGGACAACTTGGAACACCTTTGATGTATTAGGCTTATTATATATTTAGGAAAAGATGAAGTATAGTAAGAGTTGAATTGATTTCACATTTAGTTGCATAAATAAATACATGTTGCACCCAGAGGATGACCAATCGCCATTGCTCCACCATTAACATTGATCCTCTCCGAATCTAGCTCCAACTTCTTGCGGCAATACAAATTGGGAAGCAAATGCCTGCAAAAGAATTGTAAGCAAAAAACAAAATTTCAGGATTTGTGGATCCACAATGTAAGACACAGAATCACTAAATATATATCCTTCTTACCTCATTTATCTCAAAAAGATCGATGTCTTGAAGTTCAAGACCAGCAGCCTTCACTGCTGCAGGGATTGCAACAGATGGGTTGATGCCCATAATGGTAAGATCCACACCAACAACATTGAAAGTCCTGCATGATAAGGGGTTCTAAAAAATTCTCCAACATAACAGATTGGTAATTAATTAATTTAAGTTATCCAATGATTTCACCAAGTTCAAAGTGTTCACTAGAAAAACGATATTGCTTCGAAATAAATATTTATGCTCCAATTCATAACTATGAACTAATGAAGAACAATGTATATGCAAGTTTCATTAGTAGAGATTAAAAAGAAAACTTGTTCAGCGAAAAATCATTTGTCTACCCTGTAATTAATAAGAGTACTTAGCATATTTCTTAATATCTATATAATTACCTGAACACATCGAGAATGGGTAAGCCTTTTCGCATTACCGTACTTCTTTTCATGAGCAACACAGCTACAACACTATCACTTGGCTGGAATTTCCCTGAAGAACAAAAGCCGCATTAAAACAACTTGAACAATTCAACATGATAAAAAAGGGAAACATATATGCTCATTACAACTCACCAGTAGTTGTGATCCCATCTTCCTTAAACCTAGGCTTCAATTTTCCTAGACCTAACATTGAGGTATCTGGGCGAATTCCATCATCGATTGAGACTGCAATAAGTTTCTCCTCACCAGTTTTTGGATCAACAATCTTAAAAACAGAATTCATAAGAGCTACTATCACAATATGAACTTAGTTGTTTTCTCCACACACACATTTTTAATGCAAAGGATTTGAATTTAACACACCTTGGTAGCCACAGGGATAATTTCATCTTTAACTTTCCAGCAGCAGTGGTAGCAGCAGCAGCTGCTTTCCTATGAGAATAAACCCGGTAACATGAAAACCAACAAAATCAATATATAGAAATAATTATCCAAATTTGAACTATCAACCTGATGCCACTTACTGCAGCTTGATCTTGCTCTTGTCTCGTCACTCCAAAACGATGTGCCACATTTTTTGAGGTAACACCCATAGAAAGAAGACAATTGTGTGCTTTCTTGAAGGCCTTAACCTGCCATAATATTACATAACCTTAAGTATTCTCACCGTTTTAAAAATCCATGCCTAGGTCCGCCTAGGCGCTATTTTGAGGGTTGCCGCCTGGCTACGCCTAGCGCCTAAGTCCGCCTAGGCACCGATTAATCCCCGCTTAGGCCTCGATTCACCTTCGACCGCCCGACTAGCACCTAGCACTCTTTAAAACACTGAGTATTCTATCTAAAACAAAACAAAAGGAGCTAGATATATAAAATAAAAGACTTAATTTCGGATTCACATCACCATCCCATGATATTGGACTAATAAGTCATAGATTCCAGACCAACTCCAATGTTTGATACAAAAAAATTTATAATGAACGATGCGAACGAAATTAACAAAAGGTCCTAATGCATCAGTAGGAACTTGTCCCAAAAAATATTAGCACCCCTTGGACTTTCAAAGCGACCTTGTAACTCCTTGAGCTTAAAAAAAGTGCACAACTTTGCTATTTGAACGATACGTGTCAGATGAGAGAAAATTTGAAAAATGACATATTTGACAATTTAAACCAACCAAAAGGTGACACGTATTATATTTGACAATTTAAACCAACTAAAAAGTGACACATATCATTCATGGGAAAATATAAAGGAGTTATGAGATCACTTTCAAAGTTTAGTAATATTTTTGTACAAGTTCAAGTAGCTATCTAAAATCATATGATGATTTAACATAGTCATACCAAGCCTGAAGACCTGAAGAACACAACCTGTTTACTGTTCTAATAGGCACCGTTTCTACAAAAGAAACAAAATCCTATAAAAGTTATAAAGTAAAAAAAAATCCCCAACTTGCAGAAAGAGAGAAGTAACCAGGAAAACTAGCAGAGAAAGCAGCCATCCTACTTTCACCAACTCTTTGAGATCCTGGAGCCAACACACTGCCTACCACAATATCCGTAACTTCACTAGGGTTCAATGCGTTTTCTCAATCAAGGCCGAACCAAACAACAAAAATGAGAATATAACAAAAATTGAGGCAAAGATGTTATAGTGCCAAATCATAGAAACATCAATTGTTATCGAAATTGATCTTCAAAACGGGAGCAAGTAAATCATCAGCATAAGTATCCTTGAAATCGCCATGTTTTGACTTGCATTTAGGAGTTCGATATGCTCTGTATGATAGACCAAATATACGAGCCAAGAGCATCAGATTCCAAGTGTTATTAGCATGTGAAATGGAAGTTTATTTTGATGATGCGGTAATAATTTTAAAAATAGATAATGTCTATTTATAAGATAAGAATATATCAGTGTTTTAAAAAGTGTTAGGCGGGAGCTAGGCACAGGCGGGGTCTAGGCGGATTAAATTATTTTATTATTTTAATATTTAATAATTATTATAATATGAATACTAATAGTCTAATACAATAAAATGATAACATTAAAAGCTTAGTTTAATATATAATAACATCAAAAACATAAATAATAAAAAATCGCTCAGCGGTGTTTCTAAATATCCTGCATAGGCCCCGATTTTTAAAACACTACTTTTTTATGTTATTTTTTTTATTAAAACATTAATTTTTTTTAAATTAAAAAATCGGCGCCTAGGACCGCCTAGGCACTGAAAAATCGGTCCTCCATCTAACACCGCTCGATTTTACAAAATCGCGACGGTGTTCTTAAAAATCCCGCATAGGCCCAATTTTTAAAACACTGGAATATAGTGGATTATCTATTCCCTTTTAAATTGTATTTATTGTAAACAATATCTATTTAGACAACCAAATAGACATTGCCTACAATTAAAGAAGCCACATCACATAGGGAAGATGAGATAAACAGCTACTAAAAATGCACAATCAATTGATATCTATTCCTTTCTATGTGTCAAGACAATTTATGAAATAAAGAAACTACTAAGAGCATCTTTAGTAGCTTATTTATTCCACAAACCCCCTCTCTTTACACCCCGAGACTAAGGTAATTTCTTATTTACATTAGAATCAACACTCACAATCACAACTAATAAAAACTTTATATGAAAACAAATTGAGATTATATCATTATAATTTTAAATCATGCTTATTTTATAAGATTGAATTAAACTTAAAGGATATTTAGGCCCTGTTCTCTTCACCTTCAATTTGGTTAAGTTCAGTTCAGTTAACTTCAGTTAAGTTAAGTTAAGTTAAGTTCAGTTAAGTTCAGTTCAGTTTAGGTCCATTAAGTTCAGTTAAGTTCAGTTTAGTTAAGTTAAGTTAAGTTAAGTTCAGTTAAGTTCAGTTAAGATGTATTAAGTTCAGTTCAGGTCTATAAATTTTAATTTTAATAATGATTATACTAATTAATCTTTAATAAAAATTAATAGTAATAATAATAAAAAGAAGAACAATGATAAAAATATTAATATAGAAAAATAATTATTATTTAAT
>CATIWQ010031372.1:0-43246 GCA_949673415.1 Euphorbia schlechtendalii
TGTCCCACGGCCACATGATAATGGCAGTAATTGTTCTTCTCTTTTAGCTTGGGAGGGACATGCTTCTTCAAGCTCTCCAATTGATTAAGTTTACGCAACTTGGTGAACAAGAATCCCAAATTAGTAGTGTATGGTAAGATGCCATGATATTCTTCCTTTGGTAACCTAACAGTGGCTACCTTCTCTTCATTCACCAATTGTACTGCCGGTTGCTTCGCCTTCACCTGCACCGGGTTGGAATCATTCTTCCTGTAATAGGGCTTAGTAACCTGTTACCTCATTTCTACCTTCATGGTATCATACCGCTCTATCTTCTCAGCTCTCACAAAAACTTCCTGATAACTATGGAAAGTCTCGGACCCTAGCCTCTTCCAATAAGATGGTAGTATATCATATAAGAGCTTCATGATCATCTTTGGTAGAGATAGGCGAGACTGTAAATGTACTTACGTAGCCATCCATCTCCCGAAATAGGGCTTGAAGCTCTCCCCCTGTTTCTGCCTCACTGCCTCCAAATTCTACAGTGTAGTGACCATCAGAGTATTGAAGCCTTAGTGGTCCACCATCGCCTGGGACAGACATCCCCAATCATAGGCTATGTCCATTGGTAAATGACTGTACCACTCATTTACGGGGCTTCCCAAAGTAACAGTGAACAATTTGGCCATCATCCGATCACTTATCCTCAAAGCCCTCATCACATTCTGATAATGAGTAATATGAGCATGAGGATCTGTATTGCCCCGCGTACTTTTCGAATTGGGGCATAGCAAAGGTCGGCAGTAAAGTATCCTCATCCCCAACTATGGGCTACATTGGGATCGCACCCCTCTACCCCTGCACATGAGTGGCTAAGAACTATCTTCAGAGTTCAGCCATTCTAGGTTGTTGAAGGATACTATTTGGGGTCTCCGAGAAGCCCCCATACTGTGAACTCGGGTAGTGCTGCCCCTAACTCTAAAATGTCTTAGAAGGTCTGCCCCAACTGGGCATTGTGGGCTGAGCCACCCCTTGAATAAAGGGAATGTAATTAGAAGAGGGCCTGATTTTTGAAGGCCCTACCGCCCTTGGTGCAAATGAAGCATGCCCCGGCTGTGGCTCATACACTATCTATGGCTGACCCTACTCAGAGCCAAACAGATAGAAGTTAGGGGCGATTATTACTGAACATGGAAATACAGCTGTGAGCACGGGATTTTTACTCCCCATTCACGAGTTCGATAATGAAGCTATAATTTTTCCCTTGTTAGCTTTTCACATTTTGCAGGGTCCCTAAATCATCCGAAAATCATCTACCTTATTTCTTTAGGCCTCATTTCCTATTTAAAAGCCCAAACCAAGAAAAGCCCATTGGACCATTCGATATCGTTAACGATATGGATGGATATCATTAACGATATCAATCCTTATTGTTAACTATATCGACCCTTATCGACAGTCAGAAAAGGCAGGTCGCATTATTCAACGAAAAACCCAATTTTCACCCCATAATTTCGGATTTTTTCCACCTAGCACCCTATCATCATTATGCCAACTCACATAGTGGAAGAAATGATGAAGGGACAAAATAAGTGGGTGAACCACTTTGAAAAAGAAGTGGACTTTTGGATTGAAGGGAGCCCCATAAGGGGAGATTCAGCAAAGAAGAGAGGGGGAGCAAAGAGGAATGAAATTTAGGAAAGGGAGAGATTTTTAGTAGTATAGGGAAGAAGGAGGGAGAGCATTTTCTTTCCAGAAAAAAGAACTCAAGAGCTCTACAAAATCCCAACAAAAATAGCCATAAAAAATCCTAAAAAAACACAAAAACAAAAACCAAAGAAAACTTTGAGATTTTAGAGCATTTCTAAGATCTAAACCCAAGGGAAGAAGTAACTCTTGTTCTTCCCTTTCTCATATCATAAATCATTTCCAGGAAGTACAGCCTTCCCTCAAAAAGGAGACACCTAATCTCCATACCCGTCAAAAGATGCAAAACCGAACCAAAGAAACGAGGAGGACCTCCCAGAGGATTTCATGGACCTTGAAGAACATGGATTCATGACTATGGGGTAAGCCTCTGAGTTCCTAGAGTTCATGCTTGCGTTTATATTCTTTTCTTCTTGAAGTTTCATATTATTTTCGGTTATTATCATTTCCAGCACACCATTCTGTTTCCTGTGACTTTCAGCATGATATTAAATCTATTTTCCTATTTTCTTTAATTAAAATATTCTACACATCTTGAGCTTTCTAGAATGATAAAGATCATAAAAATCCATTAAGTATAGCAAAAGTTATAATCATTTGAAGTTGGATTATTGTTTTCTGCTGTTTTCGCATGTTTACTGCAGGTCTGGAAAATCGATACCGGTAATGATATCACCTGATACCATTCAACGATATCATGTGATGCCGGTAACGATATCAATCTGGTAGAATGCATTTTTGCTTCGTTTCACTCCGATTCGAACCGTTTAAACTCGGAATGACCCCTTGAGACCATCCTGAGTCTGGAAATACATCATTGGGGGTAACAAACATCTGATTTGTAATTATTTTGGATTTATATGTGATTTATTAATGTGTTAATTTGTCAATTAAAGTTTGGAGTAGCAACGGAAGTGCTTCGGCTATTTATATCGATATCGCCCATCATAGGGAAGTTGATAATGATATGAATGAAGTCATCACCGTTGTTAACCCGATGATCATGTTGTGCATGTTTGGCCTAGATTTAAATTTCTAAATGTCATTTTAGGTCACCCCCACGAAGAGAATAAAACATATTCTCTGATAATAGTCCTCACCGTTTTACCATGCGGTCATTTTCATTAATAAAATCGACCAACATATGTGTAAATAAAAATGAATCATTTTTATTCTAAATAACAACTTTTGAACCATCGATGTTTTAATTAGTCCACACGAGCCTCGCTAAAATCAAAATCGAACATACGTGATATTCCCTATGCTGACATTTGTGGATGCAGGTTAGATGTATGCCAAGGATTTAACTTCCTTCGAGTATTGTATATATTTGTATGAAAATTGTAATTCATAGATTAGGTGGGCGTGGTTGCATCCCCGAGGTAATGTAACCTTTAATCTTTACTTTTTCCACATTTACTTCTCACATTTTACTCAATGCTTGATGTTTGGATTTACCATTTTATGCATGCGCGATAAAGCTAAACTGAAAACATCTAGTTTAGCTCGAATATTATAAATGTGGTTTCTCATTCATAGTGTAATTTAACTCAAATGACGATGAAATAGATAACTCATCCAGGACCCGAATCTCTACTTTGTGGTACGGATTAGGCATACGGATCTAAGCTGTACCGAAATTTCCCGGAAGAGCTGATCCGGGTGGCGACTCTGTAACACGTACTAGAGATCCTGATCTCAAGTCTTTTGTACTTGGAACCCATTTATTTTCATGCACAATCATCAATCTCCCATAAGGGAACCTCTTTTCCAACACGCTTCTCTAGAAGCCCAAAATCCATCATTTTCGAAAACCCCACGCCCCATCTCACGGGGCCGGTGCCTAGCGGCGTCCACGCGGGACCTCCGAAATGTCATTCGCTCACAATGACGTTATTAAAATCATTCCGAAGAGGAAACCGTTAAAGTCAATAAAATAACATCCCGGTGACGAGCTATCAACTCTAACAGTCCAAACTCCCTTTGGGATGATCTCGGGTTTGTAAAATCTCCACACAAACACATCATGTTACTGAAAACTCAGGTTTTAGGGCTAAATGGTCACCACTGACCCTCTTGAACATGAATCGAAATTTGGAAATTTTACAAACATTCTGCATATATTCTACCTAGAAGTTGATGTCATAAATGACATTAGCAATGTCGTTAACAGCATTACGATGTCATTAACGGTATCACAATGTCTTTAACAACATTGCATAGGCAGAATACATGCAGTTTCTATTTTATTACGATTGTCACATCTTTACATACACCAACACATACAAATGATATAAATAAGTGAAGCATGACTCTAGGAACTCAGAAGGTTACCCCATTACCGTGAATCCACTTCGCTCGGTCCATGAAAATCCTCAGAAAGTTCTCCTTGTTTCTTTGGTTTGGTTTGTGATTTTGTCGAAAAGTGAAGAGTAAGTGTTACTCTTTTATGAAGAGAGTCAGAACTCTCTGAATGTGAGTCACAACAAGAGGAAGAAAGGAAGTAGAAATCCTCCTTCTCTAGAGTTTAGACTTCCGAAAACTTAAAAGTTAGAAAATTACCGAAATCGGTTTTAAAGATTAAAAACTTCTAAAATAAATGAAAATACTTGTTATAGATACTTAAACCAAGCTCTATTGATCTAGAACTCAGTGCCAAATGCCTCAAAAAGAGCTCTAAACCTCAAGTTTGCTTAAACTCTCAATATACCACTTTCTGAAGTAAGTGAACTAAACCTTGAATTTTTCCTAAATGACCTGAAATAACCCAAGTTCATGCCCTATCCACGAACTTACACACTCAAGTTACAGAAATACAAATTCAAAGAGATTAAAAGATGATTCTTTTGTTATGA
Source organism: Euphorbia schlechtendalii (assembly GCA_949673415.1). NCBI lineage: Eukaryota > Viridiplantae > Streptophyta > Magnoliopsida > Malpighiales > Euphorbiaceae > Euphorbia > Euphorbia schlechtendalii. Next base: position 4,542 of record CATIWQ010031372.1, read on the forward strand.
AAACTCTTAAAATGCATTTGAAATACTTAGGAATCAAGATAACTTCAAAGAAAAAAAATTTTCTCTTAAGATTACTTTCTTTTTCTTTTATTATAAAATTTCTCTGCTAAAATGTGCTCCCCCCCTTGAATGTGCTGGAACTTAGCTCTCTTAAAGAGAGAGAGCCCCCTTCAATCCAAAAAAGGAGTCTAAGTTTTGATTTTTCCTCTTCCCCTTTTTTTCAACATATTTCCTCATCCCTATGCAAATGTTGGGGATCCAAAGTCTTTAGTGGGGTGTGGCAGCTGTATTTCAATGATGAAATCAGACCAAGTGGTAAAAATTTGATTTTTTTGTGGCTGAAAAGTCCACAAAGTGCAATTCTGGTTCTGCTGTCATCGCAATGTGGCAATGTCGTTAACAATATTGCGATGTCATTAACTACACTGCTATGTTGTTAACGATATTGCGATGTCATTAATGATATGGTGATGTCGTTAATGACATTGCATGACCAAATTGAGCTTTTTCTTTTTAAATTGTGTTTTTTAAGGAATAGTAAGCCCAAAGAAACAAGGCAGATATTTCTGGATGATTTCAAGACCCTGCAAAATGCAAAAAGCTAATAAGAGAAAAATTACAACTTCATCATCAAAATCGTGAGTTGGGAGTAAAAATCTCGTGCTCACAATTACTTTTTAGATTGCTTCAAGACCAAGTTGCTTGCCTGTATGAGATTTCCATCTCACCTATTGATTATAGATTCGTGCCATTCTTTGTTAATACATTTGAAGATGATTCAAAGCCACCAGTCATTTCTCATTGATCAGGTTCAATTCTTTATACTTTGCTTGTGCCCTTCCTCTTCTGATAACTTTTCCTCAAGAGTAACTCTTAATTACCATATCTCGATCTATGCAGGTAGAACCGCCAATGTTCCTTATACTAGCGATAATAGAGTTTGCCCCATCAAAATTCTGATATTTGTTCGGTAACCCCAGAGGGCTTATGGTAAATATTCAACCCAATCTTTATAAGTAACCACCATCTTGGATAAAATCTTCTTAATTGATTCATTAGTTGCCTTAACTGCATCATTTACCTACGATTTGTAGGGTAAGAAGTGATAATGTTCAATTTCATATTTCTCAATCAAATCCACATTTTCACCTTAGAATAGAGCCCATTATCTAAGACTATGTGATGTGGAATGTCGAACTTAGAAAAAATATGTTTTTCAATAAATAGAGACATCTTCTTTGCACTAATCCTAGTACAGGACTCAAATGATGATACCCATTTAGAGAAATAGTCAACATTCATGATGATGAACTGTTGTCCATTGGTGGATAAAGGCCTTATCTCCCTGATGATTTCAATGCCCTAGGCTGAGAATGGCCAAGGGGTAGTTAAAGCTTAGAGTTTAGTAAGATGGACTAGAAATATCTCATCTATTGAATCTTCTTAGCCAACATTATACCATTCATGCGAGGTTCACATGAGCTTGCATGCACTTATATTTTACTAGTTTCCATGCCTTAGAATGCGAAAGCATCATAATAAGGGCCTGTCTATTGATATTTTGAATAATTGATTATCTACTAATCGAAATTGTACTATTAACTTTTTGAGAGTGGATCTAATTCATTAGCATCTACCAAGTAGGTCATATCTTTCAACTATTGAATAATATCTATGAACCATGGTTTCTCATTATCTTCCTCAGTGGTATAATTTTTGTATTTTATAAGATGAGAGGCTTGATTGGCTTCTTTAAAGGTTTCTCCCACATGGATGCTAAAGTAGTGAGAGAATCTGCCATTTGATTTTCTTCCCTTGGAATGTGGCAAGATTCACAAATGCTGAACAAAGTTTCCTTCTTCCTTATGGCTCTAGGTATGGTCTTACAAATTCCTCTTTTTTTTATCTCAATCTCATATAACTTGTCAATCCTTCATAATTCTTACTTCATCCGCTTTCATGGTGAGCAATGTGGACATCTTGTATAAAAATACTTTGTATTCTACCCTATTATTAGTTGTAAGAAATTCTAATTATCTTAGAAAAATGGATGATCTTTCCACTGGGAGTCATGATAGTTATGTCGAGTGTTGGTCCACTTACCTTATATAATTGGTCAGAGGGGGTGAATGCTGATTTAACTTGTTCTTTTAGAATTTTAAAAATCTTTTGCGGTATGCTAAGTTAAATGTGCTGATTGCAAAATTGGATTAAACGCAATCCACTCACAAATTGTGCTGAGTAAAATATTACTCAACTCAGGTCAAGCTTATAAAATAGACTGAGAAGAGATGATGTATGAGAGCAAATTATCAAAGATAAAAGATAATAATAAGGAAGGAAAACACCTTGATTTATCCTGGTTTAGCCCCTAGCCTACCTCTAACCCCCATATACCTATTCTAAGCTTTAATCCACTAGTGTTTCTTCCTTTAACTAGGTGGAGAAGCCTCTGATGGTGGGTAGAAGAAATTATAGCAAGTACCTTACAAGCTAACTACCACTCAATTTAGTTTGAGTACCCTTCTCAAACTAACTTGCATAAATTTGAATAAAGATTTCGCATAGGGGAAACTCAACTTATAAATCGTTGGTTCCCTTATAATTGAATATCTTAGCTAAAGTCTAAGTCTAACTAATTTCTCTCTATTATAAATAGATTGTAAATGTGTTGTTAGATTTGGATTGCTTGATTTAGAATTTCTAAGGCTGTGATTGCTTTGACAGAGGTTCAACACTTTAGAAATTCAATGTGATTCACCAAGTTGTAAACTTCTACTCAAAGATCTATTAATAGATGTAGATTTCTAGAAGTAACCGTACGTTGTAAACTTCTCGTCTTGACTTAGATCTCAAAATCTCTTCTCTTCACAACTTTGAAATCTACCGATTGAAACACATTAGTAGACATTTAAAGACAAAGATTTTGAATATTGAGGAGCAAGATTAATTCACTAATCTATATCTCATCAAAGACTCTTTTCTTCAAGAAATGATGTTGAGAGAAGGCGTGCAAGATGCAAAGTGTAAATCTATGATTGAACGCTTTTATTGATGTTACAGATGTCATGACAATGCTGGAAAATGGTGAATGTTAGAGAATTCCTTATTGACTTAGCTGTTAGTGAGGATATTTCAACATTCCATAATGATAACTTTTTACTATGAGGACCACATAAATAATCTTTAGTTTTCAATGTTAAATCTTTTTGGAACTTGAAAAGCATCAATAAAAAATATTATGTTTTCATAGAGAAGTTAAAATGCACTGTGTTTCAGTAGGTTCACATCGCATAAGGAACTCAACTTATGTTGAGAATAAATATATAAAGTTACTCAGCTTGTGCTGAGTTTTATCGCATAAACAATGTAACAAAAGTTACTCAACTTGACAACCTTTTCTACTCTAAGCATATGTCAAGTTGAGTTGTTTTCCTCAAAACAACTTCAAGCTGACTTATTTAATTATGAGTATACTTGATACCTAAGTAATTTCACTATCCTAAGTAATATGTTGTCTCCAAAACTAAAGTATTGTGAAGTACTATTAACATGAGTTAAACACCATTAACATGGGTTCAACATTGATTCCAACTCATTTCTTATTCACGATGTCGTAAAAAATACAAGGTCCACCTTCATACTTATCGATATGGGTAAGAAACATGTCCAACATCGTAGGGTGCTTCTCTGGTGTGGATGACTTCACCAACATGTCATCTACATACACTTCAACCTCTTTATGTATCAGATCATGCAGCAGAGTGGTCACCACTCTCTAGTAGGTTTCTCTTGCATTCTTTAGTCCAACTGACATAACTCTGTAATAGCATGTGCACCATTTTTTTATGAAAGCAATGTTAAACTTATCCATTACATTCATTAGTATTTGGTTTCAACTTGAAAGCTCGTCAATAAATGAGTTTATTGAAGCTCCGACAGCATTGTCGATTACAACATCAATGTGGCATAGGGAAATCATCCCTTGGGGTTGCTTTGTTTAGATCTCGAAAGTAAACACAGACCCTAAATTTTCCATCTTTCTTTGCAATATGAACTATGTTAGCTAACCATGTCGGGTACTCCACCACCTCAAGGGATTTGGCCTTGATCATCTTAGCGACTTCTTCCTTTACTTTCTTGGGCCATTTATGACATAACCTCCTCATCTTTGCTTTTCTAGTAGAATCTTGGGATTAGTAGGAATTTAATGTTCAAATCGATGTATCAATATACTACAAAAATTTCATCACAGTGGATAAATTATTGGAAACGAATACCATTTTTTGGATATTCTTATCTTGAGATTAACTTCTTTAAGTGAAATGTCAGTAATGTTAAAATGTTGGATGAATACTGAATTGATATGGATGATCATTATAAGAACCACCATCCAAATAAGCAAAGTTCTTCATATCATTATGTGTTATAAACAATATTGTTCATACCAAAATTTTAGAGATGGATACAAAAGAGTTATCATCTTCCACAAGTGGAAGTTCTTTGAGTTCCTCATCTTGAGTTGTCTAGTATGCTACATCTGTAGAGACTGGTCCTTTCTAGTCCTTCCTACTACTCTAGATCTGCATTGTCCCACTACTACTACTTCCATAATCCATCTTGGCCTTTCATTCAATCTAGCCAATTCTTCTATCAATTGATCATCTTGTTCTTCTTTAGCTTTATGATCTTTCATCTCAAACTCTCTTACTTCCACTTACTCCTTGAACAGCTTCAGGATAGCATCGGATAGGTTCCCTTCGAAATCTGCACCTAATTCTTCATTTTTCTACTTCTTCTCAATATGGACAAAGACATTATCCTTTTCAACAACATTTGGATTTTCCAATATCATCTCCATGGTATCTTTTGTCACCTTTTATTCCTTCAACATGTTAATAATCATCCCCTATCCATACTTGGAGAAGTCCACAACATTATAGAATATCTCAATTCTAGGTATAACTTTACCCATGTCCTCAATCTTCCCTTGAATGGTATCTTCACCATTTGGTGTAGTGTAGATGGAACTCTTCCCAAAGCATGAAACCGTGAGCACCGTAACAACAAAGAGAAAGTGATTGGGATGTCAATGACTGTGAAAAAATATTGAAAATCCTTCCCCAATAACTACTTCCATTTCGAATTTACCAATAACAATCCTTTTTTAATCATCATAGTCTTTCATGACCGAAGTAGATATTCTCATAGCATTTTTCCTCAAGCCACCTGATACACATTCAACATCGAGCCATCATCCGCCATAACACATGAAACTACTTTCCATAGTACTTCTTTTTTTAAGTATAAGCACTTAGGAGCACAACGTGCCATCATATTTGAGTGAGATACAGGTTAAAGGTCTGGTCCGGTCACTCAAAAGAAGAAGATACATAAGCACACTTTAAGAAAGATAATTCCATCTCCATTAACTTCTTCACAATTGCTGGCGTGTGTTCCTGAAAAGTCAATATCCATGGTGATACCTCCATCTCCATCCCATATGCTTATCTTGATCGAGGTAGCCTTCAACTATTCAACAATCGATGTTCAATTGTAATAAAAACTGAAACTAGAACTAGAACTAAGGATATGGTTATCAGAAAGATAGAGTTATCAATTCGAGGAACTATAGGTTCAATTGCCCAAATCACCCTTCCTCCTTTAGTAATTGGATAAATAGTACTTTCAAAAAATGACGATTTAATGGGATATGGATTATTGACCTCAAATTTGTCAAAGTCTTCTCTGAGAGGGAAATCCTTCAAAGTAGATGGCTTTTCTTTAATGGCTACCACAAATGACCTCTAATCAAAAGTAGGCCATTACATAAAGGGATCAATTCTCTTCACCTCTCCTTTTACTTTAACAAAAGAAGGCTTTGCCCTTGCAATCTTGTCAAAAACAAGATTCTTTTATCCCTGTTGGATGATATTCATTTGGGAGGATTATGATGCGCCCAGAGTAAAAATCTATCTCCATTTTTAGCATCTCAAGGTCAAATTTCTCCTCTTCTTCCCCTTCTAGTTCTTCCTCATTATCAAAAACCTCCTCATCCTCTTCTTCATACAAGGTAAAGAATGTAAATAAAGATGAGTTTGAAGATGTATGTGGTAGAGTATGTAGATATAGATGAGTTTGAAGATGAAGAAGAGGATGAGAAGGCTTTTGATAATGAAGAAGAACTAGGAGGGGTATAAGAGGAGCAATTTATCCTTAAGATGCTAAAAAATGGAGATAGATTGTCTATTTGGGCGTATCATAATCCTCTCGAAACAATATGATCTAACAAGATAGAAAAATCTTATTTTTACAAGATTGCAAAGCAAATCCTTGTGTTACTAAAGAAGAAGGAGAGGTGAAGAAAATTGCTCCCTTTATGCAGTGGCTTATTTTTTTTATGGAAAATCATTTGTGGCAACCACTGAAGAAAAGTTTTTCAGTTTGAGGGATGTCCCTCTCAAAGAAGACTTTGATGAATTTTTGGTCTTAATCCAAACCTTTTAAACCATCATTTTATGAAAGTTACTAGAGGAGGAAGGGTGATAGGGGAAATTGAACTTGTAGCTCTTAAAATTGATATTCATATGCTGCTCTAGTTTCAGTTACAATATTGGTTATAATTAGGACATTGATTGTTGAACAATTGAAGGCTACCTCAACCAAGATAAGCATCTAGGATTTGTTATTGAATTGTGAGGATTATAAGCTAGTAATTGTTAAGAAGTTAATGAAGATGGAGGCATCACATTTGGCATTCCCTATTTTAATGTCTACTTTGAGAGATGACCGTGCACTAAGCCTGATTGTTCTTACTATTACATTTTCAGTTACTAATCTCCCTAAGGATGGTCTCTATCACTATAAGGCCTCATACTTAAAAGCAGAATTATTTTGGAATTTCTAGTGTGTTATGTCATGTGTTATAGTAGATGACAACTTAACGTTGAATGTGTGCCAAAGGTAAGTCTTTCTTATACTAGGTTTGAGAAAAAAATGCTTCGAGAAGATCTTCTACAATCATTAAAGCCTCTAATAAAAAAGGACTATTAATGGTACATTCGAGACATAAGTAGTTATCGAGGAAGTATCTTAAATGGTTGTTTTCATAGTCATTGACATCTCAGTCACTTTCTCTTTATTTTTTGGGTGCCCATGATTTCATGCTTTGGGAAGATTTCCACCTACACTATGGGGTAAAGTAACCTTACAAACTGATGAGGAATCGATACTTGCAACCTTAAAACTTTAAATTAACCGTATGAAAGGTTAATCTGTAGTAATCGTGACTGAGACAGACAAAGATCAGGAAGAACAATGGTCTCCTTGGACTCAAACTCAACTAATATTATGGAAAAGATTTAGGTTGTGGAAAAAACAGCAAATATATATGTTAGCCAACAGTGTTAGGAAGGATGGCACACAAGAAAAGTATGCACACTCATTTCCGGCATAAAGTTTGAGGATCTTTCAATCAATGTGCCTACATTTCTTCTTATCATTAATAAAAAAAGTAAAAGAAAAAACATCTAATAAAAATTTAATTTGCCAATCTAATAGCTTTTAGGGTCTTAAAACACAACAAAGTAGTTTTACATTTTATAAAGTAAATATCATGCTTCCAACAAAAATAGATTGAAAAAATTTTCTCTATAATCATTGCACTAGAAAAATATATAAATCTTCTATAGGGCCATCCATTTACTATCAGTGTTATATCTTATCAAGGACGGAGGGAGGGGGTGCCAGAGCACGTGCACCACTGGCGTTGAAAGTCCCCCTCTCACCTCCATAGGTTTGCCAACAGGTTTGGTAGGGAAATAATTACTGTAAAATTACAGCAGTCAAGGGGTCTTCCCTTTATTTTTTAAATTTTCCCTTACACAAAATGACGTCGTTTTGTGCTTAGGGTTAACTTAAGCCCTTTATTAAAATGATATCGTTTTGAGTTAGGGAAACTTAAAAAAAATCAGAATCAAATATAGCTTTTTAAGTTTTAATCCCTTCTAAATTCATTATACCTTTCACGACTAACTCACTATCCAATACAATAGCCCATCGAAAATTACTCAGACCAGTGACCACCATTCGGTCGGTGCCATTATCTTTATCGGTGCCACTGTTTTGGTTGGACCACCAATGAGCTTTCCTTTGTTATTTCCTTTGACTTATAAATTGTGAAATTAGAATTTAGGGTTTTTAAAAAAATTGGGGTTCAGGTAACTAATGTAGTGAATGTTAGATTATGTGAAATGGATTATTAGGATTTAGGAAATTGATTATTAAGGATTATCATGATTTAGGAAATTTGATGTATATGATTGATGGTTAGTAGTCTAATAGTGAAACTGAAGTTGAATTTATTTAAATGTTAATAGTTTATTAGTGAAATTGAAATTGTTTAATTGTTAGTAATTTAGTACTAAAGTTGAAATTGTTTTGTTGTGTTTTAAGGATTTTTATTATGGATCAGAGATATGGAAAAATTTTGTAATAAATGGAGAAATTCGCATCCCGAATCACCACCATCAAGTAGCAGTAGTGGAATAAATTTTGATAAAGCTAGTGAAAATAGGTCTCGAGTGGAGATAGATGTTTTAAACGGAATAAGTATTGATAAAGCTAGTGAAAAAGATCCCAAGTGGAGATAGATGTTTCATATGAAATATATGTTAATAATGTCGGTGAAAAAATGCCATGAGTGAAGATATATATTTCGTATGATGATATTTTTTATGATCCAGGGTTGCGAAAACCAATTGAAACATACCCTTATGAGATGCAAGTATCATTAAGGAGGAGATATTTAGCAAAAGGACATTGTCAACCAATTGGTCATACTTTTCAATGATCTTTTTATTCGAGAAAAATAGGAGGTTTAAACCTAAATGATTTACAAAGTATAAATGGTTAGATTACAGGCTATCTAAAGATAAAGTAAATTGTTTATATTGCTATTTATTTGGAAGCACTATTAAATAAAAAAGCAATAGACCATGGTCAAAGGCCTTCACATTAGAGGAAATTAATGATTATAAAGATGCTCTATTTATCTATAGGAAGCATGAAGGAGTATTGGGTAGTACATACCATGAATATAGAGTTATGGTCTCTGAATACTTGAATCAAAAGGGGAATATAAATCATGTGTTCTCATCTAAAAATGTTGTTATGCAAGATGAATATCATATTAGGCTGACAATGATTGTAAATGTTGATCGTTTTCTTTTGGGGGAAGGTTTGGCTTTCAAAGGGCATGATGTTTCTAAGATTCAGAGCACTAAGGTTATTTTCTAAGACTCATTAGTTGCTATTATGGGCTTCATGAAGATATACATAAGGTCATGCTATCTAATGCTTATAAAAATAATCAAATGACTTCTCCTATGATTCAAAGAGATTTTATTGAATGTTGTAAAATGGAGACGACAAAAGTTATAATGAATGAGCTTGATGATAAATACTTTTCTCTTTTAACTGATGAAGCTCAAGATAGTTTGATGAAGGAGAAAATGGCTATAGTTGTGAGATTCGTGAATGATAGTGGATTGATTACAAAGAGGTTTCTTAGTGTGGTTCATGTTCTTAAAACTTCAGTGTAATATTTAAAAAGGCAATTGATGATTTCTTTGCAAAATATGGGTTATCGCTTATAAAACTTAAAGGCTAACGTTATGATGGGGCTTATAATATGCATGGTGAATTTAATGGATTGAAAGCACTAATTTTAATTAAAAACAAGCATGCACAATACATTCATTTCTTTGCTCATCAACTTCATCTTGTTGTAGTTACTATAATAAAGGGAAAATCTATTGTGGACCTATTTTTTGAAAGTCTTTCTATGATTATGAATACAATTAGAGCTTCATATAAAAGGAAAGATGCTCTTAATAAGCTACACCATGATGAGCATGAATAAGAAATATAACAGGGTGAGATTTCAAAGGTGATACACTTTGGGGTTCTCATTATAAGACCTTGCTTTGATTCTTTGATGTGTGAACTTCTGGGGGGACATTGATTCATTCATTAACTGAGTATGAATTTGATCTCAAAATTTGACACACTGTTGAGGGTTAGATAGAAAAAATGCACACATTTGAGTTTGTATTCGTTGCAAATGTCATTATACATATTTTGAAAATGATGAATATTTTTTTAAAGGCGTTACAAGATGAATATATCAAGACATAGAAAATGCTATTCACATGATAGTTATGGTGAAAATGAAATTACAAAAATTAGATAACAAGGTTGTGATGATATGTTCAAAAAAGTCTCCAAATTTTGTGAAGAACAAAATATTTTAGAACCTAATATGGAGGCTAGTTTTTCAAGCCAAACTGAATAACTTGTAGATGGAGTATGAAAGACTAACTTACATTATTACATTGTGGTTATCTTCTTAAAGGTACCATTCTACTACATTGTCCAATATATTTTAATTGATGTATATGACATTAGTTTTTATTCAAATTTATTTAAGCACATTCAAATTTGATTTTATTAATAAAATGTTGGTTATTGACATTGTTGCAATAGAATTCACCCATCATTTCATTGAAGAAAACATATAATTACTTTGATGCATAATGTTTTATGATCCTTTGAATTTTAGATTGATAAAGAGAGGTTGCTTCAACTTGTAGGGTTATACTCAAAAGATTTCACTCGTGTTGAGATAATGTAGCTTGATGGTCAACTTGATTTTCTTACTAATGATATTGCGATTACATAAAGCTTTTTCCAATCTTCATGATATTTGAGCTCTTGTACAAAAGATGGTGGAGAAAAATTATCGCAACAGGTATCTATTGGTGCATCGACTTCTTGAGTTGGTTTTGGTGCTACCCTTTGGAACTGCTTTGGTTGAGAGATGTTTTTCTACTATGAATATTGTGAAGGTTGATTTGCGAAACCGGTTGGGAGATGATGTACTTTCTAATTCTTCATTGTGTTACATTGAAAGAGAGATTTTGAAACCATTGACAATGAAACTGTTATGCAATATTTTCAAAGTTGACAAATTAAAGAAACATTTTGCCACCTATTGCTAGTTTCGCTTAAAGTCGACATAACTAAAGAAAATTTGGTTGTTCAACTATTTTTTAGCAGTTTTCGATGTTTAGTTGATTTTAAATGTGTGTATTTATTTAATGTTTGATATATTGTCAATGTTAATAATTTTTTCTTGAAATCGAGCCAAATTTTATATACAATTGTGCCCCATAATTGAATTCATGGCTGAGCCACCACATCTTATTCTCATAAATTTATTTGACAACAACAACAAGAAGAAATAAGGTTAAGTCCTAAGTAGTTGGGGTAAAGTATATCTAACTAATATCACTATATACTGTAAAACACATCAACAATTCATTATAAGGAACCAAGTAGATAGAACTTCAAGAAAGAAGAAATGGCAAAAGTATTGTCAAAATTCCATAATAGACAGATGATATGTGTGACCTTGTCATCAACAACTCCTCCAACCCTCGTAATGCTAATTTTATACAGTGAACCCAAAATTAGCAAATGCCTAAAAAAATAAGGATAGGATTGAAATGCATTGAGGCATAGATAAATTAGAAACCAAGAATTAATAGAGTGAAATTCTTATATGAATAAAACCTAAGACAGAGAAAATGCAAATAAGAAAAGAAATAAAAATCAAGAACAAACTAAATATGTACAAGAATTCATGAAAACAATTCGAGTATAGCTGAAAGTTATAAAAAATCAATTACCTTAATGGTTGCCTCACCAAACAACAAATATCCCTCATCCACCTCAAGGAAAATCTGCAATAAAAATCCCAAACCCCCGAACAAAATAAGGTTAGATTATTCTAATTACAAATACATAACCGAAATCAATTTCAAAAATCATGTTATTCAAATAATTGCTCACTTCATTATCCGAAACAACCACAATCTTCAGTTTGTTGATATCAAATCCAATTTTTTGAATCCAAAACATACAAAATTTAAGTATGATGAAGAAAATTTATTCGTGTCTCTCAAAGGAGTCAATAATGATGTTGTATTTGATTGATCCCCAACAGTTGTAAGTAGATGGAACTTGAGGAAAGAAGATATTGTCAAAGTTTTACCAGAACTCCATAATCTAGACAAGTGAAATAAAATTTTAGACTCATACTTTAGAACTCAAAGTGATCCAATGTGAAAAAAATTGAAAGAAACTGGATTACCTAAATGGTCGTGTAAATCAACAGTTTGTCTGTACAAGCATTTACGCAAATCTGTAACAATTCTCCAAACACGAAAGGGTTAAATTTTTAGATTATGGTAAACTTAAAAAAATTCTCCTGTGATATCTGCAATTTTCAAAAAGGGGCTGGTGGTTTTTTTGGTCTTAAAAGAGGGCTTGAGGTTTCAAACCGTTAGTAAAACAAAGAGTTTTCAATGACACCATTAATCTTGCTGATGTGGCAAGGCGTATTTTGAGAAACTCCAATTTAGTCTTCTTCTCCTCCAATCAAACTCTAAATTCAAAATAATTCACTCATCTAATTTTCCATTCTCAACAAAACCGAAATTTATTCTTCTTAACTATATTGTCAATGTCAATAATTAATGAAGGAGAACAAAAGTGAGATGAGTTCACAGGTGAACGAAACCTCTATTTCCCTTCATATTTCGTCAAAAGAGGAGGCCTAATTCATCATCACCGCCTATACACACCACTATCCTGTCGTCTCCTTAGGCGACCACTAAAGATTTCATCTTCGGAATGGTTGGGACCAAATCTGTAACTCGTTCTGACTCATTTCCGGTTGAAGGAGGCTGGCAAGGCTGAAATCCTTGATTTTTATGCTAGATCTGACATTTTTTACTTCTCCCCCGTCGGGTTCTCTTCCTCTTTCGATGTTTTTAGTTTTTAGGCCTCAGTTTGTAATTTTTTGGTCATGGATGGATCTTTAATGGTTTAATTACAATGATTGAAGTGAAGATTGATGCTTTTTTTGTTTAGCATTGTTCTAGTTGGATTGCATATGTTGGATTCCCCACCTTCATCTTTACTTTGACTGCTTAGGCATGGTTTTAGCGGGGTTTGTACCTTCGGAATTGTTCCAACTTTGGCTCTCGATTGTTTGTGCGCTTCCGCAAGTGCTTGGAGCACATGATTATTTTTCTTTTCTTGCTCTTTTTGTTTTGTTTTCTTTCCTTTGTTTTATCTTTGTTTGTTTTGTTTGTATATGGGAAAATAAAATTTGTGTAAGTACTTGTTATCAAGCTCTTAAGGTGGAAAAGGATAAATTATCATTTTAATTTACAATACTGTCTCTTTTTTTCTATGCTTGATGTTTGCTTGTATTTTTAATTTTGATTCTCTTTACTCGAGAAAGAAAATTTGAATGATTGAGTTAGTTTGATTTTAGTATTCGGTTTGAGGAAGAAGATGACTAAGTTTGAGTTTCCCAAAATACCCCTGCTACGTTAACAAGATTAACGGTGTTAAAAAATTCTTTGTTTTGTTAACAGTTTGAAACCACAGACCCTTTTTGAGACCCCAAAAACTACATGCCCCTTTTAAAAATGGTCGAAACCACAATGGACTTTTTTAAAGTATCCCCTTCAAATTATAAGAACATGAACTGAAATAGAAAATTAATTTTACAATTTTCTTATTCAAATAATCGCTGAGTAGTTCGTCATCTAGAACAACCACAATCTTCAGTCTCTATTGGCATCACAATCAAATTTTTTGAATCTAACGACTAAAAAATCGAAAATCTTCGAGTATGCTTGAAGAGAGAGGAAGGAATTCTAACGGAATACGAAAATTATTGTATTAACTCTAACTTTTAGTGTACTATTCTAACCCTACTTACTAGGTACGTAAGGCTAACAATTTCATCAAATGTATGGTAGATTAATGTCAAATTTGTTACTGCCTCCGGTACTGAAAGGTTGCCATTCTAAAATTTTTTATCAAAATCAATAAAATATTTATTACACTATTAAAATAACTAATTTATCCATTTACTTATTTATAAAATTCTTTTTCTTCTTAATTACTACCTTATAAATTCATTTATACTCAATCTTTTTCCTAATTAATATAAGGGTAAATTAGGAAAAAATATTAAATTTTGCATTGATATTTGAAAATAACAAACAAAAGGGAAAATGAAATGTTGAGTAAAATGACAATCTTTTGACATCAGAAGGAGTATTTTAGAATCAAACAAAGACTAAAATTTTAAATTTGTTTTGTGTTATGTGAAAAAAAATACTATGTCAAATGCATCATTACTCCCTTAAATTGGTAATGAAAGTCGAATATCACCTCCAACTTATAAAAGTACTAGATTTCCTCTCAACTTGGCAAAAACAATTCATTTAATTTCCTCAATGTCACGTGTCAAAATTTAATTGGTATTTTATTACTTGAAGTTAAATGTACGAACACCATGAAAATAAACCACATTTTAAAAGTTTGGGGCATAAATAGTTAGATTATACTAATTCTGTTCAATAACTAGTCATTTTTCTCTTACTATCTTCCAAAATTTTTCATTTTTCCATTTACCTTTTACAATTTTTAAAATTTTTAATTGTAGATGGAGGCTAAAAAGAATGATTTTGTGTAAACATTTATTTACATGTGTTTAAAATGAAATTTAGTTACATATTAATATTTGGACCCCTTGACAAATAAAGCCTAGATTCATCACTGATCACTAGATTAATGGTGTGATAATTGATCCAATGGTGATTATAAGTAAAATAATGTTTACTTTGTTAAAAACAAAGTCACCATATAAAATTGTATCGTAATTGACGCTTATGTTGGTTGGACCAACTTTCTTGGTTCATTTGAAAACAACTGAAAAGTAACTTGTGTTTCATTTTATCTTAAACCAACAACACACATTGGTTACAAGTTTCATATTGGTGTGAATTCAAGCATTTCCGATCTAATATTACATAAATATAAGAAAACACTACTTTCGGGTATGTTGTTTTGTCATTGAATTTGATTATGTTTTAATTTTGAATGTTTGTCATATAAAGGATGTTGAAAGTATCGAAATACTAAGAGCAAGTTCAAAAATTTTTCTCATTTTGCAAGAATTTAATGTTTTTTTCTCCAAACATCTTCCCCATTTTCCATTTCTCAAATCAAATTCACTTCAAAATAATAATATTTTATTATTAAACTAACAAAAAGAATAACAAAGCAAAAACTAAAAACAATAAAAAAAATAAAAAATAATATTATTTTATTCAATTTCTCATAAGGTAATATTATTTTATTTAACCTCAAAATGAGGAATAGATCATTCCCCATATTAAAGTAACTTCATTTCAGGATATACCATATCGGAAATGGTTGGATTTGACCATTCCCCATATTCTTTTTCCCATTTTGGAGAATTGTTGGGAATGATTAACTATTGGAGTTACCAAATACTAAAAAACACAATTGTAACAAAAACACAGTAACTCACTTTTACATTATTTTGAACAAAGGATAAAGACTTTAACCTCTTGAATGTTTAAACTATAAGCCATTGCTAAGCCAAATATTGAAATATATTTTGGAAGTAACATTTAACTCTGTTGATAATGACTTAACCGTTAACTTCCTTAACATTCAAATTAAAATCTACAGGGAAAATCTGTTACATTAAACTCTGTTGACAATGAAATGAAAACCATAAACTCAATTATTCAGCTCACTCATATCAACCAATTCTGATTAAGGCAGACAAATCATGCCTTAACCGTTAACTTCCTAAACGTTCAAACTAAAATCTAGAGGGAAAATCTCTAACAATTTCACATTCTCTCCTCTGTACAATCAACACCACCATTGTGTTCAATCTGTCCTAAATCAAAACGTTAGCAAGTGTTGTCGTTGTGCTTTGAGCAGAAGCACCTCTTTTGTCACAATCAATAAAGTAGTAAGAGATGTTAAAATCACCGCTTAGCTGGAGGCGGTGTTCTGGCATTCCTTCTAGAAGAATCATCTCCAAGAGAAGATCGGCGTGACCTGTCAAACCCTTGTACACCTGTCAGTGACTGTCTTCTTCCAGTCCTTCCTGTCATTGGTGACTTTAGATCAATCTCATTGCTTCTAGAATTGTTATTAGGTGTATCTATTTCCTTTGAATGCTGTTGATTCCTGCAAATTCAAGGACTTTCACATGTCAAAACTCTCTCATAGGGGTGTGATCGTCTTACCTATTTTCTGCTATTTTACCTTGTAAGATCAAATTTTGTTAAAAAAGATTCAAACCCTCTTTGGAGTGGTGATAATCTTACTTCTTTTCTGTTATTTGGCCCTGAAAAAGACCATATTATGTTAAAAAAATTAAAACTTTCTCATAGTGGTGTGATAATGTTACCTCTTTTCTGCTATTTTGCCTTGTCATATTTTGTTAAAAAAAGTTAAAACTTTCTCTTAGGGGTGTTTATTATCTCACCTCTTTTCTGCTGTTTTTTCTTGTAAAATCATATTATGTTAAAAAAGATTAAAACTTTATCATAGGTGTGTGATAATCGTACCTCTTTTCTGCTATTTTGCCTTGTAAGATCGTATTTTGTTAAAAAAAGATTAAAAATTGCTCATAGAAGGGTGATAATCTTACCTCTTTTCTGAACCGTTGATCAGTTTCCCGATGGTTCGCAAGGATTTCCGAATCTGAGACCCTTTTCCATTTGCGCTACTAATGAAGTTAGTAGGAAGTTCAGTTTGGGTTACTTTATAGCTCATAAGAGTAGTCACTGGTAGCTGAAGAACTGGAATTTGAGACTTAGTTTCAGCTTGCATCGTTCTCTTTCGGTGCGAAAAACTAGTAGGACTTTTTGGAGCATTAAGATGATACACTTCCTCCACAGAATTTCCAACAGCTGATCGCCCATTAATCTGATCTTCATACTGATCACATTTCTGCCGTGGACCTTCCAAACTTAGTCTCCTAGAACGAATCGGTATAGATGATGTCAGACCCTTTGTACCATTGAGATTTGCTGTTTGAGACTTCATGTTGCTGCCACTCTCGATGTTCAGGCTTCGAACTCTAGGAGGAGTTTTTTCGGTCATTGCTTTTGGTTTCTGGATTGGAGATTTCGGTTCCTTAATTTGGTTGAACGAACGTGGCGGAGTTTTATCAGCAGCTTTCGGTTTCGGTGTTTTAACTGTTTGGAACTTCACATTGCTGCCATTCTCGACACTCAATCGGCGTATTCTTGGAGGCGTTAAATCAGAGCCTTGTTCTTCCTTGCTGGCCAATGCCTTCTTAAGGCTTTCAACCTGCAATTTAGTTTCGCATTAACCTTCTATCTGTATTTATAGAAATCTTGGCATTCAAATGCTTTTTACCTGTTCCTTGAGGTGCATAATTTCACTGCTCTCTTTGTTAGCACGAGCCGTCCCAAGTTCAACTGTCGAAACCCTCTGTGCAAACTTCAAAGTACTGATCGTTTCGCCGAAAGAGTCTAATTCAGGACTCACATGAGCAAACATCATTGTTTTTGCATGTCCACCTGAATTTACAGTTACTGAATCAGTAAAAAGAAATGCATTTCTCATTTGCATATTAGTTAGCTTATGAACCTAAAAACTATTTTAGCAAAATATCACATAAAAATTTCAAAAGGGACAAAAAAAAAAGGTAACAATTGAGATAGCAGAGGGACCGATTGGTTAACATGTATAGCAAATGGACCAAATGAGCAAAATGATAATACCACAGTGCCCAAAAAGGTTTTATGCCGGATTCTTAACTGCATATCATATGAGTAATAAATGTATAGCACAAGGGCCGAAAAGGTAACAATTTACATAGTACAAGCATCAAATGAATAACATGTATAGCAGAGGGATCAAATGGGCAAACTGTTTAAATCATAGGGCCCAAAATGTTATATTTACCCAAGGAACCCTGCAGGAGAAGAGTGAGCTTGCTGTTCCTGTAAGGAATGTGAGCGTTTTTCTGAGCCAAAGCCGAAACCACGTCTCCAAGGCACGACAGGGATTTGTTAATGTACTGTGCCTCTTTGAGCCTATCGCCTGTAACTTCTGATTTGTCAACTCTTTCGCTCCCTGCAAGGTCTACCAAATGCAGGCAACTACGAAGAATGCCACCCGATGTGTCTTTACCATGCACATGAACCGTCAGGATACTGCAGTTGCATTGCAATCAATGATGTCAGTAAAAATCTTAAAAATAGATGAAATTGCCTCTGAGGCGCGCCTTTTACGGATGTGAGAAGTAATATCAACTATTTTGGTTGCATTTTGTTAGTTCTCATTGAGTAAGAGGGTATTTTAACAGCACTTGAATACTGACCTATGGGATCGGCTACTTTGGTTGTTCATTGCAGTGGAGCTGACAACTCGATTCACCTCGCCAATTTTCATCAAGTCAAGAACATCAGCGGTTGACTTCACTGGGTGCATTTTGGCATCTGGGAGACTCAAGCCATTTTCGACATTGCAACTCCGAATCTCTAACTTAAGCATAGTTAAGGATAATAATCATGACATAATAAACTATACCCTGTATAGTTTTTGTAAATGCATGTCAACAAATGTAATTGCAATATGAAAACAAATATGAAAGGATATTTGGTGGTTGACGAATCTGCGACAAGCAGGTCTCGAACTTGTTCATTGTATATTTCCACCATTTGAACTTGAATATCATAATCTACAATGTCTTTCCTCATCCTAGACATTTGAAAGAGGTCATTAAGAGCAAGATAGTTAATCCCCATATCTTTGGTTGAGCCACCTGATGGACCACTCTGTCAAAGATTCAATGTCAAATGGATCAAAAACTAAACAATAACGCCTCAAAGACAGCTTAGTAAGCAATCTAAAAAAGTTGACTCCAAGAATATACCATAGTGTATGTTTTCCCAGATCCAGTTTGACCATAAGCAAAGATACAAACATTGTAGCCATCCATCACTGATCTAATTAACGATTGGGTATCTTGGTACACTTGATCTGAATCAAACAAAGTCGGTAAATGAGTCTCTTTCCAAAAAAAACAATTTGCCACATTTTTTGAGAAAAACATCTTATCAATTGACGAGTATAATGAAGAAATAGTACCTTGGGTGGCGGTAGGACCAAAAACTTGGTTGAACTGAAAAACTTTTCTTCCATCTTTCTTGGGCTTTAATGGATCCATGATCACCAGCGAGCCATCTGCCCCGATATAGTGTATCATATTGCTCTTTTCACCAGAAATGGGGGGCCTGATTCTACAGTAAACTCTAATATTTCCTGAGAAAAAAAATATGAACCAGAATTCCTTGGTAAAGATAACTCTAACATTAAGATAAATAATGATCACAATTACGGATTTTTGACATTAAGAATTTAAGATTAAGGTAACCTTTCAAATCCTGGACCAAGTTGTACAAAGTCCTGTTCTCTTTCAACACCTTGTGATATCCAAGAGCAGCAGAAGACATCTCTTCTAACTGATATCCTGTAAAAAAATGCAAGCATATTAAGCTTTAAATAATGTAAGAAACAAATTATTGAACTAGCTCGGAAGGGTTCAAATCATTTTATCCGATATTTCATTATCACCAATGATTATGGTCATTTACCAAGTTCTTGCAAATTTGTCTCGAACTGAGTTTGCAACTCTTCGAATTCCCTCCGTGTATTTTTCAGTATGGCCTTCAACTCCTGAAAAGTGAATATATAGCTATGCAGATGAACAAAACTATCATAACAGAAAGAATATGCATAAACCAAGATCAACGCTGCCCATGACTTCCATTTTCTATTTAATGTATCATATTCTTTTTCTAAAAGTATATTCACACCAAGTCAACTGAATTCTTGGAAGCAAAAAAAATCTTATGAAATTAGTAAGAACACTGACCAATATAATTGCTTTAAGATCACTCATGCTCATTATATTTTGTTGTTTTGAGCTAAGAACTTTAAGGAAAATCTATTTGTATCATCAAGATAAGAGAGAAAAAAAGTAGATAGACAATTGGAAGAAAGAAACACTTACTACAAGTTCTTCTTGTTGCATTTGAAATAAATGTTTATGTTTGCATTTGCCTTTATTTAAGCAAGCCCGACAACTCTACAAAACATGCACAAATAAGAGTAAATCTCTTCATCCAGAATATAACATAACTGATAACAATGTGATTGATTTGATACCATTAGAGTAAGAAGAAATAAACAAATAAAATATCTATTGATACTTCCATATGACAACAATTTATGAGGTGTATGTGTGTCTATCAGGGAATTAACATATCTCATGCATGGTTTCTACACAGCTAATTAATATTTAAATATATGAAACAGTATTCAAATAGAAAAATACGAATTTATGTGCTGAGAAACTAGTTAATAAACAGGGAATGAGCATGTAAATGTACCACTCAAAATATGAGGAAAGCAATAATTTATACCCTTACGAGACTAGATTCGAATTGTGTAAGGAGAAGAGAGACATCAATAAGTTCTGATATTAAGTTAACATAATTGATATGTTACATATGTACTTTAACGTACCTTGGGATCTACAATTTTAGATGAATCAGATGAAAGCTGAGGAGCCATTGGAGCTGAATGATCTAAAGCGCTACTTCTTTCGATTATATCCTTCATCATTGATTTCAAGTGTTTCTGGAACAATAATAATGATATAAGATAAACAAATTCTATGTAAACCAATTGATATAACTAGGAAAGAAATAAAGGAGTTAACTATAACAGCATTGCTCAGTGCAACTCTCGCAACTTTGATAAGGGTGATTATGTATTATGAACCATGATCTTTAATTAAACTTTTGTTTTATAATAGCCAGCAACAGTTTTCTACTGTCATGTCTACAATTGTGGTTACAAAAAGTAACAATTCGATATGAAGAATGCAGGCAAGCAAATGGCAGTAGATTTTACTTTGCTTTTTCTCAAGAGAAATATAATGAGAAAAGCTGATAAAATTTTCAATGTTCAAGCTATCTACGTTTCAAATGTGTACAATTATTCATTCAGATACCTACTGATTGAAATTATCAATTCTATTGAACGCAAATATAAGAGCTAAAACTTACCATTAGAGAGTTGCCATCGATATTTTCTTTTGTATCAGCCATGTCTTTGCTAAGTTGCTTGGATATTAAATCTACAAAATCCCAATACTCATTTTAGATGAAGAGGAAACAACTGTAGCAAATTCTTAGCATACCATGATGTTAGGAGTTGCTTCCATGATTTAACAAGTAAAGAATGATAATCTTTGAATAAAAGATGATAATAACTCGATCAATTCCATTTTCTAAATTGAAACGAACTATCATGGTTTAATGCTAATTATCTCAACTGGCATTTAACAACATGGCATCGTTTATTTATTAATTAATCACAAGTAAAAACTACATGACTTGAGCATTGATAGTCCAAGTCATTCATTTCTTCATATTATCAGCCTAATAAAAACACATGATATACCAGCGAGTTTCTGAATGTCAATATCTGCAGGTGAATGTTTCTCAGATGCTGCAGAAATGTCGAGGCGTCTACAAGAGCCAGATGAAATGGAATGGGATTTGTTCCCACCATAAGGATGCATAACCAGAGGAGATCTGACTTGCTTATAAAACCCATTTCCACCATTATTTATCTGCTTAGTTTCATGGTAGGATTTGAGAGCTAAGATGCAATCAACCACCTTAGCCGCTGACCCTGCCTCCAATGTGTCCTGTAAATAATGAACTTAATTACTAAGTCAACGCATGCAACAGTAATTGATCACATAATATATCAATTATGATCCAAGCTTTTATATAGAATATAATATCTAATTTACCCTTTCAAGATCACAAGCTTCGAAGGCAGGCAACTTCAACTCTTCGATAGCCACTAGAAAGTTTTTGACATTCTCAAAGTATTGGTAAGCCGGTAGTGGTTGAGATTCTCGGTTTAGAGATTGTAAAGGTATATAATTGTCCACAACCTTAACAAATCCAGAAAGAATCAGATTTTTCAATGTAAATAACCCGATTTATTAATCTCTAAACAACATAATGTATTGGCAAATGCAATGTACCATAAAGAACACAATCAATTAAAGGTTAATCAGTATACCTTAGGCACTGCCCCTGGGTGAACCTTGTTGATTGCATTGCACAAAATCAAACCGTTTCTCAAGCGAGAAACAAACTCTTTCTCTGATGGCTGACTCGATAAATTTATTGGACCCACTAGGCTTTCCAGCCACTCAGCGGCTTGGATTCTTCTCCAAGCTGTGATAAACCATCCAATTGTTCGAATCAAATAATCATCTTCGAAACATTAAAAAATTTAATTCACTCAATCTACCATTCAAGAAACCAAAAAAAGTCCGCAAGCACTGGAAAGATTTTACATGGTTTATAAAGATACGATACGATCTTTAACATTCTAAGTGAACAAACGTATACAAAGGAAAGTAATACGTACCTGCTTCTTCAGATTTTCTTGAAGCCAGAATATCGTGGAAACCCGTTCTTGCATTATTCTCCATCACAACCAGCTCTAGAAATAAAATAAAATACTCTGAATCCAATAAAATCAACCGTCGAAACAAAACCCACGAATCAAACCTATCTTGAATTCATCGGAAATGAATTAATCAAGAAAAATGAGACAGATAGATTTGAAAGAACTTAATTTTAACTATTCCTCTTGTACAAATTGGTAATATAAAAGCAAAAAAATCAAAGCTCGAGAGAAACGAAGTGGTAGTTGTTCGTCGATGAATGAAGCAGAGAACTTTTTCTTTTGATTTTTAAACTTCTGGTTCGGATCCTTTGTAACGTTAACTATAACTTTTTGAATTCAAATCTGTAGGGTCAGTTGAGTTAATCTGAACCGTTAAATGTTCCAAGTCGGGTATTACTATCATACGGTTTATGTTTTGATGTGTAATACACGGGAGTAGATGCGGTTCGGATATGTTGACTTCCTTACACAGGCTTACGGCTAGTTATTAAAATTTTATTTTTGAAAGTTGCATTTACTAAAAAATGTTAAAATTTATTTAGGACGGAAAAGGCTTCTGAAATTTAAATGGAATTTATATATTTTTTCTTTTTAATTATAATAAAATTACAGATTCAATTATATTGTAAATTATGGAATGAAAAATACTACACTCAACATAAAAGAACTGAAAAAACATAAAACATAATTAATTATAATATAATAAAAAATTAGTAAGCCTTACAAATACAAATTTTATGTTTATCCAAAGTATTTGTTATGATTTGGAGGTCATTATTTATTTTTTTAAGAACACTTTGATGTATTTTAACGTTAATTAGTTTTACCAATTTTAAGCTATTTTTTTATTAATAAATTTGAATTATAATTGTTATGAAATATCGGTATCCTGAAAAATTGTCAAGACATCACTTAGGCAGAAAAATTGGACTAGACGATGCTTAGGCGTAAATAAATCGATCAAGGGCATGAGAGAGCCATAAAAACAAGGTCAGGCATCAATTGGACTAGATGCTGATTTTTAAAAGAATGATCAATTTGCCTAATTTGGTCTGTTTTTCGGAAACCTACCTGAAACATTAATTTTTTTAAAAAGTTTTATAGGCATCAGGTGCGACGAAAACGAAAATGAAAACCGAGGTCAATTATGGACCTTTGACATGGTTTACAGAAACCCATAAAGATTTTAGGCGTAGATTTTTGAACCACTATCAATAACATTTTCCAATATAAGTTACCTATAATTAGACCCATTCACGTGCCGGGTACCCACCCAACCCGGTCCAAGCTCGCTCAAATGAGTTGGGTTTGGATACACATATTTTTACAAAACCTGGTCCGAATCAAAACTCGTTGAAACCCAAAATTTTATGGGGTGGGTTTGGTATTTATATAAATGCCCGAGTCCGACCCGATATAATAATCATATTAAATAGCTTTTACATTTAATAAGTTGTTGGACATTGGGCTGATACTTTTATGGGTTAATTCTTTTATGGGCTGATGAAATAAGGCTGCATGATGAGTCCCACTTTGTGAATATCGAATAAAAGAATGTTCAAGAACGAAAATTTTTATTGATAAGTGCTTTGCAATTACACTCATACAACAAACGCTCTAATTTGTGTAGAAATATAGTGATCGAAATAAGAATCGAATCACTTATACATTTTTCTCGCTAACACTTTGAACATAGCGAAATCTATACTATTTTCACTCTCTATCTATGCATACACGTTTTCTTCATCTACCATGCCATGCACCATACGAAATTGGTTGAGTTTTGAACCCTATTTATAGAGTGAGAAGGGTTGCGTCTATCCAAACGAAGAGTCGTGTCCATTGGCGAAGGGTTGCATTACTTTTATATGATTGGATGTAAAGATTCATCCTTATCTACAATGGAAAGACACATTTTCATGATTGGTTGACTTCCAAAAGGTGTATTTTCGGTTGGCAGTTGATGGCGGTTGATCGTTATTATCTTGCGGTTGGTAGTTGAAAAGAGATAACTAATAACCGTCACAAGTCAGGAGCATGAATCACATGTCATGATTATAAATAATGATTTGTAACTTTCTACTTGTGAAGAGTAATAAGTCACGATCGTGAATAGTTATCACGATCATGACATGTCTTTTTCCTCATGTTTCTTCTTCGCAACTTTTCCAATCTTTGACAGCTTCGATCCTAAGCCAAATCCTTGTGTTCCACGCATCTTTTTGCACCTTTTTCACTCTTTTTATGTAGAATTCCACTTTTGATCATTTTACTCCCAAGATTCACCTAATTTTTGCATTTGCATAAAAACCAACTACATACCACGTGAAATATTTTATATGAAGTATAAAATGACTCTGAACCATATCGTTTTATAATTGAAAATGTCATGATAATAAGTGTAATTACACACTTATCAGGCCCGCAAGCCGCAGCTTGCAACACAAGGCAAGCCCGCTAGGGCTTACCTTGTGGTAACCCGTGGGTACCTATACCCACGCGATTGACCCGCTAGACATGGGATGGGATTTGTCATATCCCATGTAGAGTTTTAGGGGGAGTCTATCACTCCCCCTTTTCCCCTATAAATAGGCTTTAAAGCCTCTCATTATACACACACACACACCAAAAAGCTTTGAGCTTATTTGTTCTCTGATTTCTACTCTCCTATTCTTTTATTGTGCGAGATCCTCCATGAGTTTCTCGAAACAAATTGAAGAGTTTTTTTAGAAGGCTCTAAGTTTAAGTTAGTTTTCAAGTTTGGTTTTCGGGTTGATTTACGAGTAGTTAAGAAGTCGCTGTCAATCGATGGTGTCTACCTCATCAAGGTTTTGGTCGGTGAAGATCAATGTAGATCAAGTCATAAAGGCTCTCCTAGTTTGGAAGCTTGTGCTATCGAAATTTCTCAAAGGGAACGCCACTACCAAAGAGAGGTCAGGCACACATCAACTGGTAATGCTTTAATCTTTAGATGCCAGGTTTCTTTTACATATTTTATAAACCTAAAAGCATCTATGGAATATTTTAACTTAGGTTATATCAATCATGGCATGCTTAAGAGATCCTTAGGTTAATTTTAAGTTTTGAAATTCCACCTTGCAACCTTTGCATGTTCAATTATTGTTTTAATTAACCTACAATACCCACCTATCATGCTCTGGTAACTGTAAAGGGAAGCCAACAAGTAGCTAGAGAAACATACTTGGCATCACTTAAAACTGAGCATGTTGCCCGAGTGCAAGAATGGGAGAAGGTCGAACCGTATAGTAAGATAGAATTGCTAGTTTTAGAGCAAGGAAAAGAAGTTAAAATTTTAGCTGGTTTGGCAACCGAAACCAAAGGAAGACTGGTCGAGGTCCTAACAAACAATATCAGGTCATTTGCATGATAACTAGAAGACATTATTGGATTCAACCCCTCATTCATGGAGCACAAATTAAACATTGATCCTTATTATACCCCGAGGAAATTGGAAAGAAGAAACCACAGACAAAAAAAAGCAAAGAGACATCATATAGGAAATTTCCTGCTTGTTAAGGGTCGACCATATAAGAGATGTTTAATAGCCCGAATGGATAGCTAATGTTGTATTGGTGAAAAAACCTAGTTGGGATTATCGTATGTGTGTATATTTCACCAATCACAACAAAGCATGCCCAAAAGACTATTTCCCTTTGTTGAGCATAAATTCTTTGGTGGGTTCCATAATAGGGTTTGCAACTCCACTCTAGGTGCTCAAGTATGGTACAATCAATCCCATGGTGCCAGTCGACATGGAAAAAACCACTCATCACCCATGAAGGAATATATTGCTGCAAAGTCATGCCTTTTGGCCAAAATAATACCGAAGCCACATACCAAAAGATGATGACTAAGATATTCAAAGATTTGATAGACATAACGATGGACTTTATGTGGATGACATGATAATTAACACTAGGATAACAGAAGATCACCCAATGATGTGAGAGTAGTGTTGGATAATTCTGTAGGGAAATTTTTAGGTTTTCTTATTTCCCAATAGGGTATAGAGGTAAATCAAGATAAGATAAAGGCCATTCTCAATCTAAAACCACCCAAGAGATGTAATGAAGTACAAAAGCTGAATGGAAATATAAATGTGCTTGGAAGGTTCATTTCCTTCTTAGCTAGACGTTGCCTCCCCTTTTACAAACTATTAAAGGGAGCAAATAACGTCACATGGAATGAAGAATGTGAGAAAGATTTCTACGAGTTGAAGAAGTTCCTCTCTTCACCACCACTCCTTAGTAGGCTGATGCCTATCGAACCACTGTACATGTATTGAAGTACGGGGGAAGAGACTATTAGTGTAGTACTACTAAGGGAGGAAGGGACGGAGCAATTCTCGGTGTATTATGTTTGCAAAGTTTTAAAGGATGCAGTGTTACGTTACCTCGGGTTAGAAAAAAAAGTGTATATAGTGGTCATATCTTCCTAGAGGCTAAGGCATTATTTTAAAAGTCATCCCATAATAGTCAGGACTAATCTTGGGCTAAAGAAATTTCTGCAAAGACTAGAAATATTTAGAAGTCCGGCAAAATGGGTGGTCAAACTATATAAGTTTGATGTTCGCTTCGAGGTAAAAACGGCAATGAAGGGCCCAATTTTGTTAGATTTCATCCAAGAAACACCAGAAGTTAAGAACGAGGTATTAAAAAATTAATGTGGGTAGTTAATGTGGACAAAAGTTCCACAAATGTATAGGGCGAAGTAGGAAAATATACGAAGGGCCTCGGTGGAGTCAAATTGATCAAGTAATTTGGTTATCTTTCTTGGTGATAAAAAATGTGATTAAATACGAGGTATTTATTTGGGCCTTGAGATTCATAAAGGAAATTGACCCAGATAGGGTATAAATTTATAACGATTCATAGCTTATCGTTAATCAGTTAGGTTGAGGATATGCGATAAAGGAAGACAATATGGTAAAATACCTCTATTTAGTAAAAGGTCTAATGGTTTAGGTAAAAGATTTAACTCAAATGGAGATCCGCTACATTGCAAGAGCATGCAATGTCGAAGTAGATATTTCGACCGAAGTAGCATCTGACCCTTCAAGAGAAAGGATAATTCTTGGGATAATATACGAATTAACCACATTGAGCATAACCCAGATCAAAGTATAAACCATCGAGCATGATCATTAAGATCTAGAGTGGTACGACCCCATCCTCTTATATTTAAAGGATGAAATTATTACTATAAGATGAGGCCAAGGCCTAGAAGATAGTTCGAAAGTCTTTTCACTATGCGGTTTAGGATGGTCAATTGTTCATGACATCCATAAGCCATCTATGGAAAAAGTCCATAGTTTGAAGTGATGCAAAATACATCATCAAAGAAATTAAAGAAGGAACATGCGATGAGTACGAAAAGAAAGATGTGATTGTTCAAAAGGCACAGTTACAAGGATATTACTAACCGACCATGGAGTTAGATGTAAAGGAAATAATATGAAAGTGCCAAGGTTGATAGTCCTATGCTAAAAACCTCCAACAACCTCCAACAACCAGGACTATAAAAAAAACTTCTATGGCCATTCTCTACCTAGGGAGTGGACATTGTGGGCTCTTTACCTACAACTTTATATCCAAAAAGATGGATCATATTAGCTATTGATCATTTTTCTAAGTGGGTCGAGGCTAAGCCAATGGTAAGAATCTCCACGAATCAGGTCATTCAATTCTTCAACAAAAGCATAATCTCCAGGTTCGGCATCCTGCACACTATTATAATCGACAATGATATGCAATTTAATTGTGCGGCCTTCAAAACCTATTACCAGGGACTGCACATTATGTTAAAATTTTATCTTTGGCATCATATTCACAATGTAACAGAATGATCGAGATCCAACACATATTATCATTAATGGATTCAATACATAGGTGTTGAAGCATGGATGATACTCTAGTTATACTGGATAACCTAAAAAACAGCCATAAGACAAACACCATTCCTCCTCACATTTGGAACAAAGGTTGTTATCCTGACTGACACCGGCACTCCCAATGAGAGAGTAGTAAATAATGTTAATTAAGAGATAAATGAAGACTTGATGAGAAATTTCTTAAATGTGTTAAAAGGATAATGAGACCGAGCTTACATAAAAATGGTCACCTATAAACAATAAATAACCACTTTGTTCAATAAAAAGGTCAAACCCTGGTCTTTTAAGGTGGGAGATATGGTATTGTGTAGCACCGAGACCTCGAGAGCAAGGACAAGCCAAGGAAAATTTGACTTTAATTGGGAAAGTCCTCCAAGGTTTCCCAAAAACTCAACCAAAACAATTACAAAATACAATATATGGATGTCAAGACCTTACCTAGAACTTGGAATGCAATGACACTTCATAAATTTTATGCAAGGGATTAAAGTTTGCATTTTGCATTTTATTTTAATTTATTCATAGGAAGGGGATGCCTTTAAGATAGTTTCTTTTTATGTGATGAGTCAATTTTTTTATTTCATGTTTAATGGGATTAGCTATATGTCCATTCATGATCATTATGTACTCTCAATGCTCGGTAAATAAAAGACTCTAGTTTTATCCTATCTTAACTTAAGCTAAAATGCAAAGATAAGTAAAGAAATGGGAAACAATCGCTTTACCAAAATAAGAGTAAAGAGCTGTAAATAATAAAACCAAAAGCTCCCAAGAGATCCTACATACTTAAAAACCAATTTAAGATAAAAAGCTCTATATAATCCAATGCTTAACAAAAAACATCAAGTGAAGCATAGTGAAAACAAACGTTAGCATAAAAAGTACTTGTTACAAATACAAACCTACAATTAGGGATTAGAGATAATATCTTACATGTCCTCCATATCAAAATACACCGAACTCACCTCAAAAGTAGCAGGGTCAGTTTGCACAGGGAGAGTAGGGATGGCATAATTTTTCTTCATTTTATCCTTTAAAAGCGAGCATCGTCAGGTCAAATTTCAATGGGATAACCAATCTTACCAAGTCCTAAAATTGATGTGGTGTTTGTTCTAGTTATTGAGAATCACATTCCAGCCTCGAAGATAATGATGCTTAAGTGTAACTACCCTTTCTCAGCCTAAACTGCCCTAGCGCAAGCCTCCCCTAGCTGAGCTTTTAAAATAAAAACCTCATCTTTAGACTTTTTAAGATTGGGGCTTGATTGCGAGAGGATTTGAGGTCAGCTTCAAGCCTGGAATTAACCTTTGTGACTTCCTTGGTGGCCGTAGTAGGAAAAAGTTAAAGATCGCCGAGCTTGGTGGTTTGAGCAGCAACACCAGACTTGCTGTCTGCTTAATCCTTACTAAGTTTGTAAAAATTTTTACTATATTTTCTTGCCCCATTAGCCACGATCTTTAACTCAGCTATGCGATCCTTCATCTTGGCCATAGATTCTTTTAGTTTAGCAAGCTCCTTAACCTGTGAATCTTCTCTGCATGTAGAAGTTGGGTTTGTAAGTTCTTCTAGTACACATGGTTGAAAAATTAAACCAAGTCAGCTAAATTCTAGGAAAAAAGAAATAAGAGGTAAGGGAAAGAGCAATTATAAATAATAGATAATGATGAAGAGAATGAATTGAGATATACTCGCACAAAGGAATGCACATGTTCTTGAGTTGCGATTATTGTACCTTTTCCTTCATAGTAGTGGCCTCTCTAGGGATCTCAAGGAAAGAACAAACATCCTTGATCACATCATCATTTGTAAGGTTGACCCCATCACAAAAATTTTTAACCCTATTGTTGTAAAAAAAAGGAGTGAATAAGGTTAGAGCAACTCATGCATATAAAGCTAACTTTGATGGGATAGGGAAGATCCCCGCTAGTTTCCTCATTGGCCTAACCATCACCCTCTAGTCCCCCCTCAAACTCATCTCCCTCCTACTCCTCTTCATGCTTCTTCCTCTTTAAGCTATATAGAAGCTGAAGATCGGTACTGCTTATGAGATTTTTTTTTCACCATGAGATCTGGTCCCACTAGAAGAGCTCTTCTTGGATTTCTACATCAACTAGGACCGCTTCCCCATCTCAAGAAAATTAATATCCTTGTCAATGGCTCGCTTTGAAACCATGTCGGTTGAAGGGGGGTTGGTGGTGGTAGCAAGAGTGGTATTATTAACTACTTGAATGGAAGGGTCAAAGGAACCTTTTCCCTTCTCCTTTGAGGAAGGGACTTCAATAATATTCGCTTGAGATGAGGGAAGGCTAACCTATTGAATATCATCCACTTCCTTGAGGAGGTTGTTGAGGGAAGATCGATCTGGGCTTTGATTGGGGTTGGAATTTATCCCCTCAGCCACAATTTGAGTTGTATCGGTGTACTGCAACCTGAATAATTGAATTTGCATTAGCTCTGCAAGAAAAGCCATCATATCACTAGGTTTGTTAGTCAATCTTGCAAAATGAAGAAAGGAGAATAAATCAATGATAAAAGGAAAAAGAAATACTTATGAGATTGACCCAGTTCATTCCTAACTATGATGAGAATCTCATTATGAAATTTATATCTTGTCAAATTTGTCAAAATTAGAAATAGAGCCCTTTCCCAATGATTGGTGTGGGGTCAAGTTAATTAAAATAAAAAACAGTTCCATGCTGATTAAAATTTAAGCGACCATCTCATAATTAGGTATTGTGGTTAGAGGAATTGGCATTCTATGAGCAGATGACGTTTTGGACCCACGTGGTTGTAATGAGGCACCAGCCTCGTGAAATGGAGCATGTGGGTTTTACTCAAGGAAAATTAAATTTATGAAAAGACACGAGGCCTAAACCTCTAGACTACAGAGTCACTACTGGATCAGCTCTTCTCGAAAATTCAATGCAACCTAGATCCGTTAAGCCTAAACCTCACCATAGTATAAAGATTCAGGGCCAGATGAGTTACCTACTTTATCTATATTTGAGTTCATATTACATACACATCACTACCTTTAAGATATTTCTATTATTGTTAGTCATTTTTTATTTATGTTAGCATTTTACATCACATACATGTGGAAAGCCATAAATAAATAAAGGAATAAAAAAAATAAAGGAAAGCGATAAATAAATAAATACAAGGCTTCTAACCTAAGGAGGTAGGGTAAAATAATGATACAAACTAAGGGAATATACAAATTATCCTAAATGCATTTGATCTACAAATACATTTTATTTACAAAGAGTGATATCTGAAGGAAAATAAACCCTAATCATACATCTAACATAACTAAGTGACTTAAAATGAGTGCACTTTTGGTCTAAAAACTATAAACTACTCATCTTGAGCTAGCTTAGTTTACCTACAAGCTATGCTAAGTAATCTTACTCAGCTCAAGATGGTTTTCAAGCAGTTAAAAGAAAACGAAGATGAATGAGTGAAAACACTATTAAGGTAATAAAAGATATTAAGGAAAGAGTACAATTGAGATTTTATCCTATTTCGGCCCCTAGCCTACCTCTAGTCCCCAAATCCCTTTCCGAGCTTTACACCACTAGTGATTTCTTTCCTTCAATAGGTAGAGAAGCCTTTACAATGGGTAGATGATTACAAAAAGTACCCTCCTTTCTAATACTACTCAACACTCAGTTGGGGTACCCTTCCCAAACTAACTTACTCATATAATAGATATAATTAAGAACTCAAGATTTCAACTTATAAAAATCGCTGAATCCTTTACAATGTAATAATGTAGCTAATATTTAAGCCCATATAATTTCTCTCTAAACAAATTGATTAGAAACTAGTTGTTTTCTTTTGATTGATTGAAATGGAATTTCTAAATGCTAGGATTACTATAGTAGAGGTTTAGCTCTTAAGAAATTCAGGGTGATTCACCAAGTTTTAACATTTACTTTAGTCTCAATTTATAGTTGTAGAAGCTGGAAGTAGTCATTGTAAACTTCTCATCTTGACTTGTTCTTCAAAATCTGTTCTCTTCATAGCTTTCAAATCTTCTAGTTTGAAACAGATTTCAAGACGTTTAGAGAAAAAAATTTTGAATGTTGAGGTGCGAAAATAATACATTAATATTCAATTCATCAATAACTCGTTTCTTCAAGAAAATCTGTTTGAGAGAGAGGTGCGCAAGATACAACATGGAAGATTGTAGTTGGATGTTTTGCTAATGTTGCAGAGTTACGTAGAGATACTGAAAAATGGTGCATGTCAAAAGATACCTTTTAGACTTGGACATTAGTGAGGTAACTCCAACATTCCGTACTGACACCTTTTGGTTGTGAGGACCACATGAATATCCATTTTGATTTCAGTGATTTTTACTTGAAAAACATCAAAGGGTGTACTTTTCCTTCACAGAAACAATTAAATGCACAAGTGTCATAATAAAACTATGTGTCTCAAGTTACTTAGTTTTTATCAAAATAAAAGCTACTCAGTTCATGCTGAGTTATATCTCATAAACTATGAAGTACACAACCACTCAACTTTTCCTTCTCTAAGCCATAATTTAATTAAGATTCAACAAAACTAAGTTGTTTTCCTCAACATAAACTTAAGTAAAACTTACCTAATTAAGAGTCTACTTAGTAACTAATTAATTTCACTATCCTAAGTAATTTGTTATTTCTAAAACTCAAAGTACTATGAAGTACTATGAATTTGGGTTCAACAATCTTCCCCATTTTGGAATAGGTTACAAACTAGGTAGTAGAGGAAATTAATTAAATAAATAGTTTATGGATATAGGAATTCCATATAAGTGATTGTAAGACTGCCCCATGCAGAGTAAACTCCTTAATCAGCATAGACTCCCCCATGCTGAGTGGATTTCCTTCAATCAGCATCAGCTTCCCCATACATTGAGAAATTTTTTTTATCTTGGGACTTTTTCTTACTTAGCTTCTCCTTTCAAGTTGCTCTTGGTTAATTCCTGCAACAACATTTTAAATGCAAGAATAATACAAATATAACAATAAGTTAGGAAGCTTTTAACTTGGATAAAAACTTGTAATATTTATATTAGATAACTTAGTAAGTACACAGGTAGTGTCCTATAGACTATCTATGTAGCTTAGCTCACACCCTTTGAGATTTTGAGTAGAAGGTGAACCTGTGCCTCTAGGTGAGTTCCTTGAATGTTGTTGCTCTAGTCGATTTGGGACAAGTTACTATGGCCTTGGCTGGATGTTCAATTTATGGTGCTGAGCAATATTGTAAGAATCTTCAACTACATTCTCCCCCTTCGATATCTTCTCCATCACAAGTTGACTAAGATAGACATTAAAGTCATTAAGAGCATGTTGAAAACCCTCCTACTTTTTTATGATTTCTAGTGAAATCTCGTTCTCTAGCTGCATTATTTCTTGTATAGATAGAACCTCTTACTTGTTAAGTTCTTGTAACAACATATGATGATAGATCATGAGATGAGCAATCTAATCAAACCCTTGGCATGCCAATTGTTGAAAGCATTGTAGTAGACCTCTGAAATCTGCTGTTGATAATGAAATCTTCAATCTTACTTCAATGTCAATAATCTTTGGGCACATGAGATTAGCAATTTTAGCTGTATAATCTATGTCAATTGTATCATGCTCTCTAGTCTCCACCAGTCGCTAAACTTTAGCTTGAAGTTCATTTATTTTATCTACCAAGGTATTAAGCTTCTTGTGTATAGTGAGACCATTGCTAGGTTTTGGTTCGCTTTAGCTTAAATAATCAATCAGAGGGGGTGAATGCAATTATACTTTGCATATTTATATTTTAAAGAATGATTCCAAGTTAGTTTGTAGATGTGTGCTGAGTGGAGTATGATGAATGCACTTTGGTCTAAAAACCGTAAACTACTCAACTTCACTGACTTAGTTTACCTTCAACATGTGCTTAGAAAACAACTCCACTTGGATTGATTTTCAAGCATATATAATAAAATAAAGAGATGATGAATTGAGCAAGGAACTATAAAGGTAATATAAAAGATTAAGGAATGAGTACACCTCAGATTTATCTTCGTTCGTCCCCTAACAGACCTCTAGTCCCTAGATTCCTTTCCGAGCTTTTCTCCACTAGTGATTTCTTTTCTTTCAATAGGCGAAGAAGCCTTTATAATGGGTAGATGCTTACAAAAAGTACCCTCCTTTCTAACTACCTCTCAATTACTCAATTTGGGTACCCTTCCTAAACTGACTCACATATTTAGAATGAAATTTTATACCTTTTAATTACTTTGTCTAGGTACCCTTCTTAAACTGACTCATAGATTTTAGAATGCAAGTTTAATGAAGAAAGGATTTCAACTTATTAACGATGTTGAATCCTTTTGCAATGACAAAGCTTAGCTAGACTCTAAGCTAATATGATTCTCTCTTACAAATTGATTTGAAAATGGGCATTTGCTTAAGATTTCTTGAATTTGGAATTTCTAAATGCTGTGATTGCTTGGATAGTATTTCAGTTCTTAAGAAATTCGAGGTAATTCACCAAGTTTGAACTTCTGCTTCAGTCTTCTATTTACACTTGTAGATGTTGGAAGTAGTTAATGGAAACTTCTCATCTTAACTTGTTCTTCAAGATCGCTTCTCTTCACAGCATTTAAATCTGCCCATTTTAAATAGATTGTTGGATGTTTAGAGATAGTGATTTTGAACGTTGAGGCGCGAGATTAATCCATTAATCTTTGATGCGTCAATAACTTCTTTCTTCAAGAAAATTCGTTCTGAGAGAGAGAGGCACATGAGATGCAACATGGAAGCTTGCAATTAGTTGACTTACTAACGTTACAGGGTTGCGTAGAGACACTGAAAATGGTGCATGTCAAAAGATGCCCTTTTGCTTTGGACGCTTGAGAGGAATCTCCAACATTTTGTACTGACACTTTTTTGAAGTGAGGACTACAAGAATAGTCGTTTTAATTTCAACGCTTTTTACCTGAAAAGCATCAAAAAAAATATTATATCTTCACAGACAATGTTAAATGCATAAGTGTCATTATATTCTAAGTGACTATGGAACTCATAAAAGCTACTCAGCTTAGCTGAGTTATGTCGCACAAACTATGTGGTACTCAGCTTTCCTCGACTTTTCTTACTCTAAGCCTTAAGTTGATTAAGACTCTATAAAAGTGAGTTGTTTTCCCATAAACAAACTCAACTAAAATTTGCATAATTAAAAGTCTACTTAGTACCTAATTAATTTTACTATCCTAGACAATTTGTTATTTCAAAAATGGCTAAGTAATATAAAGTACTATTAACTTGGGTTCAACACTCTCCCCCATTTTGAAACAAATAACAAACTATGTAGTAGTAGAAATTTATTAAATAAATAGTTTATGGCTATAGGAATACCTAATGACTGATGTAAGACTCCTCCATATTGAGTGAACTCCTTGGTCAGTATAGACTCCCCCATGCTGAGCAGATTTCCTTCAATTAGCATTAACTTCCCCATACTTGGAGAACTTTTCTCTAACTTGGGACTTTGTCTCACTCAGCTTCTCCTTTGGAGTTGGTCTTAGTTAATTCATGCAATAGTTTATATGTAGAAATAACATACACACACACACACACACACACACACACATATATCAAGTTAAGAAGCTCTTAACTTTTGATTGAAAAACCTGTAATTTTCATTGATAATAAATTTAGTTAGTACACATGAAGTGTCCTATACTAATTTTTTACAAGATTTCTAATCTAAATCTATCTACGGGTTCACTAAAAAGGTTGATGTTGAGAGTGTTGTTGATGTTGTTGCTGATGCTCTTGCTGGTGCTTTGAAGGATATTGCGGTCATGGATGAATCTAAGCTCTTTGTTATTGGGCTACATTGTGAGCATCTTCATTTACTTTCTCCCCCTTTGATATCTATTTTGTCACCATTTGTTGGAGATGGGTATTGAAGGAGTTGTTTACAGTCTAAAAATCCTCTTGCTTCCCAATTATAGCTAGTGATATCTCTTGCTCTAGCTACTCTTTTCCTTTGTCTGAAAGAACCTTTAACACATTAGAAGTATAGTCCTTGTTGTGTAATCTATCTCATTCACATCATGTGCTCCAATAGTCACCAAGTGTTGTAGATTCTCTTGAAGTTCATGGATTCGATCCTTGAGGGAATTTAACTTCTTGTGCATAGTGAGACCAATACTGGGGTCGATTAAATAAAAAAGCTCGGGAAATAGTTTTGCCCATGGCATCAAGTTTTGCATTTTCTTCA
Organism: Euphorbia schlechtendalii; assembly: GCA_949673415.1. Taxonomy (NCBI): domain Eukaryota; kingdom Viridiplantae; phylum Streptophyta; class Magnoliopsida; order Malpighiales; family Euphorbiaceae; genus Euphorbia; species Euphorbia schlechtendalii. The sequence continues at coordinate 41,227 of CATIWQ010031372.1, forward strand.
TTGAGTCTTCAGTATTAGACTTGATTAGAGTGCAAGCTTAGTTTAGTTTATCAGTTAACGCATCCATGTTCAACACATGTTTGTCTATCTTCTTGACAGTTGCATCCACTATTTTCACAATGCCATCAACTTTCTTATCACTAGCAATAATTAGCTTTTACATCTTCTCCATCATATCGCACATGTTGTGCTCAAGATCTTTATCTATATCTAGATGCTTTGACAATTCACTAATCTTGTTATCTATGGTGGTCTTTAATTTGGCTTGTTCTTCACCAACCTTATGAAATTGCATAGTCTGAGTTACCAATGTGGCATTAACACTACCTTTCCTACCACTGTATTCGCAATGACAGTTGAGGTTGGGATAGAAGATACAACCACATTAAGTTAAGCTAGAGAGTTAGTAAGTCCAATTAGAATCAAAGCCATCTTGTCCACAAGGCTTTTGGCGCTCTCCTTCACCAAATAATTCTTGATTGTGTATAAGTTCCCTTAGATTTTCTCAAATTCTTCAAAATAGATTGACTCCGAAGGGATGTTAAAATGCTCATCAAACTCAGGAATTTTTATCCTCTTTGTGGACAAGTCCATCAATTCCTACGATAGTAGTACTTGGCTTACTATGCCATCCAATTGAGCATCAATTTTGAGTGTTGTGAATTTCTTCCTTGCCAACTCTCTAATCTAAGCCAAAATGGTTGAATCAACCAAGTCCTCTTGGATTGGCTTACCATTGGAAGGAGTTGCTTCCTTGTCTATAATATTTTCCTTTGCAACTTCTCCACTTGCTTTTCCTTGCTAAGTGTAATTCTCAACTTTTGGAACTTTTCTAATCATAGGAATTACAAGGGTAGAGGATCGTTGTGAAGAAAGGTTTAGTTTAGAAGAGGTGGTTTGTACAATTGGATTTGTAGATGAATTGGGGATTTGTTTAGATTTTTGAGGAGAAGGAATGATATTTGTTTGAGTTAGTGGAGTTGGTGAAGAAGGGTTGGTCAGTTTGTTGGAGAATAAGTATGAATTGGGGAATTTATAGGAGAAGTTTCGTTAGGAGTACAATTTACAGAAGAGGCATTAATAAGAGGAGAAGAGGGAATTTCAAGATTTATAAAAGAATTGGGAGAAGGAATTTGTTGTACCTGTGGGTTAGTTGATTGACCCAAGGATGGGTCAGCCTCAAGTAACTCAATATGAATAGGAAGTGACCCAATTTACTGAGTGAGATTGGAGGCTTGGATGATTTCAATAGGAAGAGTAGATTCTGTTAGACATGATGTATGCCCTAGAGGCAATTAGAGTGATATATCTTTATTAGTTACAATGCACAAACTGTTTCGAATTATTATTAATAATAATTAAGGCATCTTTGTTACTTTTTAGTACTTTCTATTTATTAATGTATCTCGCTGGTATCATATATGTATAATATTTAATATATATATCCACATTGATGACACAAAGTCCATGATTACTTCATAGCGTAAAAACGCGTGGACATAGTGGGAGCTATGTGGTGTGAGAACTACACATACGTGTTATAATGAATAGTCTAAATATCCCTAGTCATAGTTTCATTGAGACTTGACATCAATGGAACGGACAGACTACCATGTGGAGGCTTACTCATTGGATTAGATCCAAGCAACCGATCTCACAAGCTGAAGGTGTTACCTTGAGTTAACACATTAATGTATTCGGGTAATACATTTGAGATCGCTATAAGACAGACACTTAGAAATAACTATATCGATGTGTTGGTGTCATGTCTTATTGCAGTAATAGTACAAGTATCCTCATAACTGAGATACCGGGATTTCTTTGGTCCACACAAATATATATATTTTTTATTTTAAAATATTATATTATATATATATATATATATATATATGTATGTATGTATGTATGTATGTATGTATGTATGTATGTATGTATGTATGTATGTACGTACGTATGTACGTACATACGTATGTATGTATGTATGTATGTATGTATGTATGTACGTATGTATGTATGTATG
>CATIWQ010031384.1:0-11275 GCA_949673415.1 Euphorbia schlechtendalii
TGAACAAAGAATATGATTTTCATCAACAGGCATATCTGTATTTTGTCATCTTCGTATGATATATATGGATTGATTTTCTTTTGCATGGTTTAGTTGATAAAAAGAATCAATTTTAAACAGTTTCAAATGTATTTTCCGTAGGATAAATTATAGGAAAATAAATGTTAAATCTATCAACAGCTCCATGAACAAGCTCAAATAACTGATTGCCTCCGTAACATGTAAAATTCATGTATCAGCATTTAGTTGGAGATAGTTGGAGAGATAAGGAAATGACAATCAATCAAAAACCGATACTTGAAATTCATGAGGTAGTAATGTCCATTCTTTACAAAATTGAAGGGGCACATGATACATTTTAAAGTTGTCGGGGACAGTCAGATATTTCTGTTAGTACGTTGGGCGAGTTCGGAAAAAAAGTATGATACATCTCCAACACCTATACTTGTTCATAAAAACCTTTTTACCTCTAAACTTACATATGTTCTGCGTAACCTTTTGAACTTCACAAGTGGACCTCATAGCTCCCAAACTTGTTAAAAGTGAAGCTTATAGCCCGTGATGTTGACATTGCTCGATATTATCTGCTTTAGGATGAGTTGAAAATTATTTCACCAGACATTGAATTGAAGATTGTTTGTGAAATAATATTAATCATGTCAACGTAAAAATTATAAAATTTCAATTTTAACAAGTTTTGAAGAGTGGAGATATATTAGGCGGAAAAACAAATCAACCAAAGGAACAAATGGATGTCAATGGTCGGGTTTGGTACGGGTAGTACAACTCCCATTACGCACCCAATGCTTTTTGGGTGCGGGTTTGTGGATTGCCCATTTAATGCTATGGAAATTTTTCACATCCATTTTACACCCGCACGGGAATCTACGAGTATCGGGTAATCTTCGCCTAACAATAAAATTTCAAGTAATGAAATTTAATACATGCAAGCATTGTTCATTTTCATTTTAAAAAACAAATCGTAACTAGTGAAAAAATATTATTTAAAATAATATTTTAAGCACCCACAAGTTAGGAAAAAATAATATAGTTGATATTTTTCTTATAAAAAATAATTGATACTATCATATTATATATATTTATATATTGGGTATTTTCACGAGATCTATTCAAGGTTAGGTTGGTGATCCCCATAGGGGGATTATGGTTCTACCCAAATACACTCACCTTTGCAACAATGTGATATAATTTTTCCCATTTCCATCCCATGAATGAAAAATTTCGAACATTTTTCTAAAACCATCGATTAAAATAATACAAATTTTGGATAATCTCCACCCCATTATCGTTCGGAGGAATAGATCCGATCTCGTCAAAACCTCAAATACATACGCGTAATACAAACACTTCGTCTCCATCACTCCACGTGCACCCTTACTCCTTCCTTATACTTCCACGTGTCCACGTTGTCACACATCATGTTCACTTCCATTTCAAGATAGGGAGGAAAATACGTTTCCAGCCTCTCATTAGTCATTTCCACACAAATCACTTTGAAAATTAATGCATATTTAGATAGTGAGTGTTTACACATATTATTGATTTTAATATATGTATTTGTGAAACAAAAGTTAACACAATAATAACAACATTCACAACTAACAATAGTTTGAACAACAAATAATAACTCAAACAATCAATTAGTTATATCAAAAATTGTAAAACAAATAAACACGTAATTTCTCCAAAACCTAATACTAATCATTTTACACTTTTTACTTTAGTTCTTTTTAAATTTTAGAATATAAATGTAATTTTGATATTTTTTTTAATTTATGCTTGCATTAATCAGGAAAAAGATTAAGTCTAAATAAAGTTATAAATTGATAATCAAGAAGAAAAAGGAATTTTATTATAAAATAAAAGTGATAAAATAACCATTTTTATACTGCATTAAATGTCTTATTAAATTTTATGAAAAGTTCAAAATAACTAGTATCAAGAATTGAAAAAATAACATACCATATTCAATAAAATTCGCAAGTATTTCAACATTTTATTTTAATTTTCTTAACATCCTCAATTTTTTTTAATTACATTTTATATTGAAAAACTATTACAATTTTCTATAAATTTAGAATTGTTTATAGATAGCAAAATTGTTCTAAAAAAATTAAAACAAATTTATAGTTTAGATCAAATCAAGAGGAAATTAATGAAACTTTTTTTTAATAATCATTCAGTTTATCAATTCGATAAATATGAAGCATTTTGTGTATAGCAAAATACAAATCAAAATCTATAATATATCACGTACGTAAATGTTAATTATTTGAGTAAAAAAGAGCTAATGCATCTCAGAGTATTTTATCATGTCATTCTCTTATACTAGTTCAAGATTAGATTCACTAGTATTTGTTCGACTCAAATTAAATCTGTGTATCAAAATATTTTATCAAAACACATAACAAAAAAGTATGAAAATTGTGACATGAAAAATGCTCTAATCACCAAAATCTTTTGAGGCCAAATGCATATGAAATCAAGTCAAATTAATTATTCATAAATTTTAAAATGAAAAAGTAGGATGAACCACGGAAACAAAGTTGGAAGATTTGCAAGGTCCTATTAGCAAACTATTTGATATTTTTGAAAAACCGTTGCATTTCCCTCCACACATTTCTTCATTGCCTTATCCTCAATGTTCTAATTTCCTCTCTCTAATATTTTTTCCCTCCAAACATCAATTATAATTAATCGTCTCCTCGTACTCACAAATCACAATTCCAGTCCTGTAATAATCAGTGAAGTGCTCCAATGGCTAGTAAATTAGCCCCCTCTTTAATTTCCCCTCGCCTTTCCTTTGCTCCTCTTCTCAAACCTTTATTCTCTTCTTCCCATTCTACAAAACTTCACTCCTTTCATTTCAATGGAAAACACGTATCACTTCGTCGCAGAATTCTTCTACGTCCCCCCGTCAAGGCCACCGCTGATCAACAAGGTTTCCACTTTATGCTTTTCACTACTCTAAATCCACCTCAATTTGTGAGATTGATGGAGGGTTTTGGCCTTCTGTGTTGATCTGCCTGTTCTTCAAATTGGGGGTTTTCCCTAATTAGGTCTCGTTAGCTTAATTTGTAAGATTAATGGAGGGTTTTGGTGTTCTGTATTGATTAGTATGTTCTTCAAATTGAGGGTTTTCCCAATTTAGGTCTTGTTAGCTTAATTTGTGAGACTAATGGAGGGTTTTGGTCTTTTGCATTGATTCGTATGTTCTTCATTTTGGGGGGTTTTCCTTCTTTTTTCAGGCCAGGTTGGAGAAGATGAAGTCGTTGATAGTAAAATTCTGCAGTACTGTAGCATTGATAAGAAAGATAAGAAATCAATAGGTGAAATGGAGCAAGACTTTCTTCAAGCATTGCAAGTATGTAAAAGTAAAAAAAAGTCAAATGTTTGGTTACTGTGATAGCAATTTGAGACACGGAACTTGTTTCTGTTTCATTATATAGGCCTTTTATTATGAGGGAAAAGCTATCATGTCGAATGAAGAATTCGATAATCTCAAGGAAGAACTCATGTGGGAAGGAAGCAGTGTTGTTATGCTAAGTAATGATTCAAAAATCCAATCTAAACACTACCTAACCTGTATTTGTTTATTCGCATTTTTTATCTATATGAAAATCCTTTAATTGGGTAATTTATACGCGGCAGGTTCGGATGAGCAAAAATTTCTCGAAGCCTCAATGGCGTACGTTTCTGGAAATCCAATTTTGACTGATGAAGAGTTTGATAAGTTGAAGTTGAGACTAAAGGTTTTTTTTTTTTTTGCTAATCCAACTTGAATAAACATATTTGCAAATTTGAAATTCTGTATACAAATTTAGATGATATAATTGTTATACAGCAAGAAGGTAGTGAAATCGTAGTTGAAGGTCCACGATGCAGTCTGCGTAGTAAGAAGGTCCATAATTTTCTCTCCATTTATTCTGCTCTGCATTTTGAAACTTTCTGTTTTTTTGTTTGACTTTCCTTTCACAGGTTTACAGTGATCTATCAGTTGACTATTTGAAGATGCTCCTTCTAAACGTCCCGGCCAGTGTTGTGGCATTAGGATTGTAAGCAACATTTCCATCTACACGCTGTAGTATTTCATTGTAATTGGATCGACTGGTTTGACCAATGCGATCGTAACGTTTCATCGAACAAGTCAGGAAGGTACGGTTACGATTTGGGGGAGGCACCCCGGGTGCAGGGTCCAAGGGGCAACGCCCCCTGAACAAACGCATCTTTTGGAAAATTCATCAGAAAAATGAATTTTGAACCGAAACAGTGTGTTTTTTTTGTCACAACTGAAACTCGAAAAAATATGTCTTTTAGACATGGCTGCTACCTGAAACAGTATGTCTATTGACTTTTTAGTTATTTATTTCAGCAAAAACGAAATTGTCAGAACATACAGAAAAACTTGGTTGTTTTTCACAGCAATTCAAATTCTCCTTTTTGACAATTTCTGATTTTATCCGATTGAAAGTTTGGTGAACCGACTAAATAAATTTCAATCTAAAAGCGTATTACGATTTCGGGAACATCCAGGAAATCGCCGGATTCTAACAAACTCATGGCGTGTTTGGAAACAAATCCCATAAGAAAATGAAAAGTATTAAATTGAATTCATTTAAGAGAATTCAATTAAATTGATTTCTCAAAAGCGTATTGCGATTTCGGTAACATCCAGGAATTCGCCGGATTCCAACAAACTCATGGCGTGTTTGGAAACAAATCCCATGAGAAAATGAAAAGTATTAAATTGAATTCATTTAAGAGAATTCAATTTCTCAAACAAATTCTTTTGTTTGAAAACGTTACGTATATTAATGAATTCAATTGATTGTTAACTAATATATTTAACATTTTTGAATTCTGTAACTTTTTGCGAGATTTCTATTCCTTGCATATGATTTAATTAAATCAATATTTATTTGATTCCAAACAAGAGAATTTGAGAAAGTGAATTCAATAGAATTAAATTCTTTCAAAATAGACTTTTCAAGTCATTTGTTTTTGTTGTCTGATTTATTGTGTCGTTGCAACAGGTTTTTCTTCTTGGATGATGTCACTGGGTTTGAAATCACATATCTTCTAGAGGTAAAAAAAAAAATATTTTAAAACTTTCTTCGTTCGGTAAATTAGTTTTGTGATTTATTTGGTGTCGTTTTCGTTGCAGCTTCCGGAACCATTCAGTTTCATATTCACATGGTTTGCTGCTGTTCCACTCATAGTTTGGCTATCACAGTCTTTTACAAATGCAATAGTGAAGGACTTTCTGATCTTGAAGGTATAGTCTATACAGTCTACACCAATCTAAAAAACGCTATAGCGAATTTTTATTTATTTTTTTGCATTGTATATAATAACGAACTTCATCATTTTCAGGGCCCCTGCCCCAACTGTGGAACTGACAACCTCTCCTTTTTCGGTACGATTTTGTCGATTTCAAGTGGCGGAACTTCCAACAGTGTAAAATGCGCTAAGTAAGTTCGCATTCATTTATCAACCACATTAGTCCAAATGCTTTACCAATTAAATTCGTTGACATTGCTGCAGTTGCGCAACTGATATGATATACGATTCGAAATCTCGATTGATTACACTGCCAGAAGGAAGCAACGCTTGATTTCGAGGTACTTACATTGTCTTTCTGTTGAATTGGTTGATTGAAAAGCCTTTCGGGTTGAAAATTTTTGAGTTTGTTTTAAGTTGTAAAAGTAAATGCAGGATGAATCCAATTTATGGGATAAAAAAAAGTGATGCTATTAACTTATAAAGTTGGAAGTGAAGAGTGTGAGCTTGGTATGAATATCAGTATTCAAAGAGGGAATTTGCAGATCATGTTGTACCCTTTAATGCATATTTTGTTTTGTGTTACTAATGCAATTGTAAGTATGTAAATGAAGATACATTAATCTAATACAAGCTTGTTTAATAAAGAATATCCAGAGTTAAATTGTGATTATTTTGTATACTGTAGCTATGCTGTTTTTGAAGATTGGAAAGACTACTCCTCATCTACTCAAAATTGAATTCTGAATGCTTGGTCAAGAGCGGAAGAGTCTCAATTTTTACCAAACTATGAATGATATTAATGCTAAATTTGTAATACTAAGGTCCAATTTGGTGTACCTGTTAGCTTAGTTGTTAAAATTTTTGAATTATATTTTGATAAATAATGAAAAATAGTGATAAACATTTTACCTTGTTTGATACCGAAAAAATAAAAAGACAATAATTTTTCAAAAATTTGTCGACAACAAACAAAATTCTAATTAATAAAGAAGCTACGGTATAATATATTTAAGCGACAAAGCATATATGTTTAGATAGATAAAACCTGGCTGCACGTACGTCAACACTCAACAACCAATTATAAATAAAATAAAAAGTAAAATTATATTTCTCCGTATTCTTAAAAGAACCATTTTGACTTTATTAAAGGATCAACAATATACGTGCTGTCAAGACATTAAGGCTTTGATTTCCCCAAAACAGAGCACTATAAAACCCAAACTATTTCAAGTCAATGAGGCATTGTAGTATTGTACTCTTTGTACACAAATGCATAGATATTACTTAATATAGCTAGTAATTAGCAAAATACCCAAAAAGAGAAGAAATATATATATGATGGCTTCAATTTTGCATTCAGTGAGCTTTAGCTCGTATTTTGTAGCCATAACATCTGCACTTTTTATTGCCAGAACAATGGCTGCAGGTTATACTAATACTAAAACTCCAGTCTATAGGCCCAGTCAATGGAGTATGGCTCATGCCACTTTTTACGGCGACGAGACTGCGTCTGAAACTATGGGTAAATAAATTAACATTTTTTTACTGAATGTGTAGTTTGATTTGTGGAATAGGCTCAAACAGAATAAGTATTTCGTCTGCAATGCTCTTTTGCTAGTGAAATTTTAAACGTAGAATTTTAGTTTAGTATTAAAATTGATGTTAAAAAATTATGAAAGTATAGGAGGAGCGTGTGGATAGGGGAATTTGTTACAAAATGGATATGGAACCAACACAGCAGCATTGAGCACGACATTGTTCAACAACGGCTATGGATGTGGGACTTGTTACCAAATTAAATGTGCGTATTCAGCTTGGTGCTATAAAAATGTTCCTTTTACGACCATAACTGCGACTAATCTTTGCCCTCCCAATTGGAGCAAAGACTCCAACAACGGAGGGCGGTGCAATCCACCTCGAGTTCACTTCGACATGTCTAAACCTGCTTTCAGGAAAATTGCTCAATGGAAGGCTGGCATTATCCCTATCATGTTCCGAAGGTATTATACGTCTCTTTTTTCTATCTTATAGTTATACTTGCAACTTTTTGCTCTTAATTAAGTGTACGTTGACAATTAAAATTTAGGCAATATTTTTATGCTTTTGACAATACATTTTTTCGTGTCAAATCTTGTGTTTCTAGTAATATAATACTAATATTCTAGGAAATTTTTATAGTCATCTAGCAACAAGTGCATTCTTTCGGAAATTTAAGATTCAAAGTTTGAAATACAAAGTTAAAACCATATATTACATATTTAGCTAGAATGAGACTCCAAACTAGTAAAAGAATATCATGACACATCATTACTTGTAATGAATTACCATAATCTCAATGTTCGAGTCCAAAATTATAAAACAATATTTTTGGTAGTGAAATATTTAATTATTGAATTACTGAATTCTAAACTCCATTAGGATAATCTAACTTCAAAACTGAAGGTATTTTGGTTCCGAAAAGGAATATGAATCTTACTAACAGATATGTTTAGGAAAAAAGTGTGTTGCACATAATTAAAAAAGAAGGAAAATCTTGGGCCAAATACTTTGATTGTGTTTGACCAAAATCCTGTTTTTGGTGCCAAACATGTCAGTGAAAAGATTAATAAAACTGAAAGTCTTATGTTCTATTTTTAATCAGAAAAGTCTGTTTTGTTGCTAACATGTTTTCTGAAACAAATTGCCAACCACTTTTAAAGCCTGCAAAAGATTCATATACATGTTCATTATATCATTTTTTTTATTAAATTTATCAAAGAAGAGGGCGAATGCTTGTCTTGCTTTAACAGTCGAATTAATAAGTTATTAAAGTTCTTTTTCCATATTTTATCAATAAAAACTGCAAAAATTAGAAACATAATGGATATGACACTAATTAAAACATGAAATATGATTATAAAAATTGTTGTATCTATTTCTATATAGTTTTGCCCATATTAACTTTTTGGTATCGTTGAAAAATATTTTTATTACAAAATCTGTTATATTCGATCATTATTGCTGTACAAAATTAATGTTGCAGAGTACCGTGCAACAGAAGTGGAGGGGTAAGATTTGCATTCCAAGGGAACGGGTATTGGTTATTAGTGTACGTGATGAACGTAGGAGGAGGAGGTGATATCGCGAACATGTGGGTTAAAGGTAGTAAAACTGGCTGGATTAGTATGAGCCATAATTGGGGTGCTTCTTACCAAGCTTTTGCTACTTTAAGAGGTCAATCTTTGTCTTTCAAACTCACTTCTTACACTTCCAAAGAGACCATTTTTGCTTGGAATGTTGCTCCTTCTAACTGGAATGTTGGCTTGACTTACAAATCTAACGTCAACTTTCATTGATTTTAATATCGATCCTTCATACAACGACAATGATAGTCGTTTTTATGTTCTTCATCGTAGACTGAGAAGGCTTATATTTTTGTGGCCTTTAGTTTTTTATGTAGTTTCTTTGTACTATATGTTAAACTTTATTGTAACAAGATTAATTCTATTTATATCAATGATGTGTTATAATGTTCTTATTAAGTTTCTCTTATGTGAGACAATACAGAGGAGGGAACTATTTTTCAATAACCTACCAGAAATAGTATTTTCACTATTGCAGTGTATTATTATTTTACATGCAAAGATTCTCTAAATTTAAGAAGTAGTACATTTGTAAAGTTCAGTCAATTTCAACGATTCATCAAGTTTTAATGGTTGAAATTAGAATTTAATTGTATGTGAGGCTAACATTGAAATAAAATCTCAATTATTGGATGAATAGTTATGATTGACTGAAATTTACAAATGTATCAAAGTTAAAATTTAGAGAATTATTTTTCTTAAGTTACTCTATACATCCGTGAGTAGGGATGGCAACGGATCCTGACCCGATCCGGATCCGGATCCGGATTCCTTTTTTAGGATCTGGATCTTAATTTTATAGATCCGTCGGATTCGGATCCAAGAAAACGGATACAGATCTGGGTTTGGATTTTACAATGAAACCCGGATCCGTAATTAAAGATTAATTGTATTTTTTTATTTATTATTTACCTCAAAGATATTGGATTGTTAATATTATTTGAGATCCACGTAAGTCTAATTACATGAAAATAATTAAATGAACTTGTAAATTATTTAAAATAAGGTGAAATGTACAAGTATGTGAAACTAAGAATTAGATGTTAATTACATGTACTCGTTTTGGATCAGTTTATGGACCCAGATCCGTGGGATCCTTTGGCTCTGGATCCTAAAATTATGGATCCAATAGATCCGAATTGAATCCAAGTCTAATACATTCAAACGGATCTGGACCGGGTTCAAGCTGGATTCGATCTGGATCCAGCCTGTTACCATCCCTACCTGTCAGTATATTTTTCTCCAAAAAATGATCCATAGTTTAAATTTAGTGATACTATAATAATACTTTGAAAATAGTAATAGACGATATTAGTTATTATTATATGTAATAATTATAAACAATAAAATTAAGTATACGGCCATAATAAAATTAGTTTTAATATAATATTAATTATAATTAATGTAAATAATTATTATAATATATTATGATAGATAATTATTAATATATACAATAACTGTATTAATAACTTCGTGTATCTAATTATAAATAAATCAATTTTAATAATTTTAGTAACAAATTGTTATAATTTGTTAAATCATTTAATTATAGATTTGTCAAATAATTGGTTAAGGTTATCTAGTTAATTTCTTCATCATTTTATTTTGAAACTTATCATGTTCCCTAATTTTAAAATTTTTACATTCCCTGTGGAACATCATATTTCACTTTGTTTTCCTCTACATTCCCTTTCTTTAAAAATTCTTCAAAAACTTGCTCCCAAATGAAATCTTTGCATATAATTATATGTACTTAATATTGACGATAATGAATTTTGGACCCATATGCACATCCATTTATTAGGGTTATATTCCAATTTTTCAAACACAATCGACATGAACCAGCTTTGAATCTACAAAAAAAAGTGAATTTTAGATCGGGTCTAGTCTAGGATCCACTTTACAATACTAAATATATAAATTTTACTAATTCACAGAAGTTTTGGCAATTACTAATTAGGGGTCAAAATAAATTTAAATAGTATCCAGAGTAATAACTTAATTTTGGAATATTTTTAATCTATAGCTTATTAAGGAAAACTAAATATGGTTTAATAGCTATAATTTGCAATAATATTTGAATTTCTTTATAATAATTGAGATTCAATACCATGTCTAAATCTTAATATTAGGGGAAATTGTAAGAACTGTACCACTTTTAAAACTTATTTACAAAAATACATTCCAACAGTTAGTTTGCATTGTATATCCAATTTTAAGTTTCAATTTTCACTCTATACGTTCTATATATACAGTGTTTTATCAAGCTTCAACTGCTCCTTTTTTTTTGCATCGCGCGTTTCTCTCCATCAAAATCTCTCCTCCTTGTTTTGATTAACTCTGATTTTCTCTAGATCGAAGTTTCTTCAAGTTTCTGCTTTCTGCAATTCTTAAATTCTCTGCAAAATTCTAATTTTTTAGCTTTCGACCAATTTTTTTTCATTTGAGAATGAGGATCCATGAAGTTGAAATCCTGTTGTTGCTGATAGATTTCGTTTTGTCTCTTTATGTTTGTTTTTGTTGTTAATTTGTAGAAGTTTTATGCAATTTTTGTGTTGTAATTGATGTAAGGATTTCATTAGGCTGTATAAATGCAATTATGCAATTGTAAATTCATATACTAATCTGATTTGTATCACTTTCATTGATCTTGGGAAGCCTGCTCTTCAAAGTATTCTTGAACTTAAATCAGCTGATTAGATCTAATTAATTATCTTACATGTTTAGATAACTTTCTAATGCATTTTCATCACTTTTCAAGATTAATTTAACACAACTTGTTCTTCATACCAGTTAGATACTAGTTACCTACCAGATTCTAACAAGATACAGAAAATTACAAGCTAAAA
>CATIWQ010031386.1:0-18816 GCA_949673415.1 Euphorbia schlechtendalii
AAAAAGAATAGTTCGCTGAGTTGAAAACCTGAAAAGGGCGGCTCAGGTAAAACTTAGGACATTGAGAGAACCTCATCGGTTAGAGAAACTGAGAGGGCTAATTGATGGCAGGAGTCAAATCATTTGAAACATTTATACCCCTGTTAAGTTCATCAATGAATTTTCCTTTTTGCTGAATCTCTATGCATATGCTTATCTTGATTGCTTGCATACCAATGGTAGAATGTCGCAAGTAAACATCCAAAAAATGAAAAAATATATATAATAAAGAAAAATGAGTTTGCTAGATTGAAAACCTGAAAGGGCGGTCCATGCAAAAATTAAGACAAGGTTTGATAGATTAAAAACCCGCAAGGGAGATCTATGCAAAACTTAAATATCAAATTTATCATTTCCTCCTCGGAATGGTACGAGGCATCATATACCTTCAACACTTTAGGCAAACGGCTTCCAAGCGCAGGATCAATGACTCATCCAGACTTTCCTCAAATCAGATCCAAGCTATGAACTCGAATCTGATTCAATAAACCCATGGTCATCACTTTGAGGGAGTCGTCCATGGAATCCCTAACAAGACAAGTCATAGGGGCAACCATGCACCAGCACAAGAGAAGACTCTTCATTGAATGAAGCCCACGATGCCTACAATAGACAAACATACATCATATGATAAATATTGTTCATGCATAAAAACATGCATACATTACATTCGCATCACATCATTTACAGGTAAAGATGATGCCAAACTGGGGCAACACTGTCCCAATAAACAAGAATCCCCCACCTCCACATGAGGAACCTACAAATAAGATGATGGCCCACTCAAGCCTAAAGTCAACATTGCAACATCACGAAAGCCTCCTAAAAAAACGGAGAAATTTCTGGGACATCCCCGAATTTTCATTAAACTTATTTATTCCTCATGTTTTAATTTTTGATTGAAGGGGCAAAAATTTTTGCTTCGCATAAACTTAATCAAATAATTAAAACATTCATCATAAAATGTATTAACATTATCTTTTTTCTGATTTGTTACAGGAAACAAGTATCCTATTAAGGAAATTCAAAATATAACCGAAGAAGGAAACAATTATCTCGATGGCTGAAGAAAGAAACATGCTCATTTATTAACCGAAGAATGAAACGGTTACCGACTACAACAGGAACATCGTAGAAAGAAACGGTCGACCCGCCCACAAGGGGCATCAAGTACCTAAGGGATTCTGAAGAAGGAGACGGATAACCCTATGAAGATACAGTGCCATAAAGGAAGGCCTATATCATCACCAATTGGGAACAAAAAGTCACCAGCCATACCGGTCATGCATATTCTCAATCCCTATGCTCTTTTCATGTGATAATACTTGTTATACAACTAGATATTATCACACGAGGGGTAGCTGTGAGCATGGGATTTTGTACCAGCTCGTGCATTCCATGATGACGACTTTTTGGGATATTTATCCTCGAATCTCATGATTTTTTACCGTCCGACGATCTTCAAATGGGAGTCTTCCTCGTCGCTGAATTTAGAAGGGATTTAATTCAGAAATTAATTAAAAAATATAAAATGCACAAAAAAAGTATACATAGAACTTTGCGAAAAACAAAAGGCGAGACCCCTCGCTGGAAAAACTTTCCTTTTTTAGATTTCCGGGGATTTTTCTATAATTAGTTCAGAATAAAAAGTACTGAAAAACATTACAACAAAAATTTCTTCTTTTCTTCAAACAATTTCTTGGATCCAAAAATTTTTGGATCTCAAATTTCTTCATCTTTTAATCAAATTTCTTAAACTTTTTTTCTTAAAAAATCCTTAGATATTCTCGGGTCCAAAACAAATTTAGAACCCGAGTTTGATTATCTTTTGGATAAATAAACACTTTATTTTCCAACCAAACAATTATTTTTCCACATTAAACCACAATAACTACAAAAAAGAATGAGGAACGCTCCCGGTGATCGAACGGATACGCTGAAGTGGATTCATACCTAAAGGGTAAGCCTCTGAGTTCCTAGAACTGTGAATTCTGTGCTCATCTTCTGCTTCATCTCTTTCTGGTTTTATTTGTGGACTTAGGAATTGTCTTATTTACTATAATTGTAAATATTGTAATTCTTTTCGTCTTTTATTTCTTTTTTTATTTATGTTAGAATACCCCACGAAGGGAATAAAATATATTCCCGGATAAGAGTCCTCACTACTTTGCCATGCGATCATTTTGACTAATAAAATTGACCAACATACTTGTATATAAAAATGAACTATTTTTATTTAAAATAACAACTTTAAATCTTCTATGTTTTAGTTAGGCCACACGCACCTCGTTAAAATCAAATCGAACATATGTAATATCCCCTGTGCTAACCCTTGTGGATGCAGGCTAGATGTATGTTTAGGATTTTATTTTTCCTTCGGGTATTGTACATATTTTTATGGAAAATCTAATTAATAGGTTAGGGCACGGTTGCATCCCCCGATTTTTATAATTTTTGTAACCTTTACTTTTCCGCATTTATTTTCCGCATTTACTTACTGCTTTATAGATGGTTTATTAAACCACTTTGTGGATGGTTTATAATTTTGCTATATGTGAATCATGCAAATAAAGTCTAAAAATGACCTAAGTGCGAATATGTATAACTAAGAAAATACGATTTTCTGTAAATGTAATATAATGTGGTCACATAAGAAATAAGCAACTTATCCTGAACGCGAATCTCTGTATCTTGGTGGGACATCCCCTGGATGTTAAGCCTCACACGACTCTAATTCCTAGAAAGAGCTAATCAAGGTGGCGACTCCACACTAAGAGATGACGGATTCGGGTTCGAACCGATCTAAATTGTTTTCGCTCTCTCTTTCAACCTTTTTCTCGGGGTCCCCGACCCGGTGCACCTTTTTTCAAACACCTCGGTGGACCGCATCTATGAAATCACGTGCTCTTGGCCCAACGCTCCGTGTTACCCTCTCACAGTACCCTTGTTAAACTAACTCACAAAGTTTAGAATAAAAGTTTAACGAATGAAGAATTTCAACTTATAAAAAGAGTTGACTCATTTAACAATTAAAAAGCTTAGCTAGACTCTAAGCTAATCTAAATCTCTCTTACAAACTGGTTGGAAATTGAGTGTTTCCTTTAAAATTCTTGAATTTGGAATTAATAAAATTTGTGATTGCTTGGACATTATTTCAACTCTTATAAAATTCGAGGTGACTCATTAAGTTTGAACATCTACTTCAGTCTTCTATTTATACTTGAAGGTGTTGAGCCATTGTGAACTTCTTATATTGACTTGTTCTTCAAAAATTGAAGCGTAAGATTAATCCGTTAATCCTGATGCATCAAAAACTCGTTTCTTCAAATAAATCCATTATAAGAGAAAAGCGCGCAAGATGCAACGTGGAATCTTGATATTGGTTGACTTGCTAACGTTGGATAGTTTCACATAGACAGTAAGAATGTCACATGATAGAAGATACCTTTTTTACTTTTATTTTTGTGAGGAATATCTAACATTCCGTACTGACACCTTTTGGTGTGACGACCACAGGAATATCCATTTTTATTTCAATTCTTTTTAGCTGAAAAATATCAAAGGGAATATTCTCTCTTCACATACAACGTTAAATGCACAAGTGTCATTATATTCTAAGTGTTTATGTTACTCATTTTTTATTAAAATAAAAGCTACTCAGCTCATCTGAGTTATATCTCATAATTATGTAATACTTAGCCTCTATAACTTTTCTTACACTAAGCCATAACTAAATTAAAACTTAGTCAAACTGAGTTATTTTTCCTTAAACAACTCAACTAAAACTTGTCTAATTAAGAGTCTACTTAGTAATTACTTAATTTCACTATCCTAGATAGTTTTTTACATTCAAAAAGATTAAGTACTATAAAGTACTATTAGCTTGGGTTCAACAATCTCCCTCATTTTGGAACAGATAACAAACTAAGAAGTAAGACTCCCCATGTTGAGTTAACTCTTAGGTCAATATAGACTCTCCCATACTTAGTGGATTTCGTTTAGTTAGCATCAGCTCCCCCATACTTGGAGAACTTTTCTTCAACTTGGGAAATTGTCTTAATCAGCTTCTCCTTTTGAGTTTGTCTTGGTTAATTCTTGCAATGGTTTATAAGCAGAAATAACACACACACACACACACACACACACACACACACACACACACACATATATATATATATATCAAGTTAAGAACCTCTAAACTTTTTATAGACTAAATTGTAATTTTCATTGATATAAATTTAGTCAGTACACAGGAAGTGTCTAACACTAAATTTTTACAAAATAAGAACTATTAAAAGAATTCTTATCTAAATCTATCAACAGGTTTGTTGAAAAAGGTTGATATTTAGAAGATGATGAGCCTCCACCTCTTGAGTGTTATTGATGTTGTTTTTCTGAAGGACGTTGCGGTCTTGGATGAATCTGAGCACTTTGTTGTTGGGCCACCTTGTGAGCATCTTATCTTACTTTCTTCCCCTTTTAATATCTATTCCGTTACCATTTGTTAGAGACAGGTATTGTAAGATTCAATCAGAGTTTGAAAATCCTCTTGCTTCCCAATTATGGCTAGTGATCTCTCATGCTCTAGCTACTTTTTTCATTTGGCTGAAAGAACTTCTTGATCATTCAGCTCTTGTAGTAACAAGTGATGAAATTTGGTTAAATAAGCAATCAAGTTGAATCCCAGGCAAGCAAATTGTTGAAACCATCGTAGAAAAGCTATCTTCAATTTTGCTTCTATCTCAATGATCCTTGGACACATTAGATGTACAATCCTTGTTGTATAATCTATGTCATTCGCATAATGTGCTCCAGTAGTCACCAAGTGTTGTACATTCGCTTGAAGATCATGGATTCGATCTTTAAGGGTTTTTAGCTTCTTGTCCATAATGAGGCCATTTATGGGGTTGAATGACTATGTAGGCTCAAGAAATAGTTTTCCCATGGCATCGAGAAAAGCTTTGTATGCTTTCTTCATAGAATCTTTAGTATTGGACTTTATTAGAGTACAAGATGAGTCTTGTTTACCACTTAGCGCATCCATGTTCAGCATAGGCTTATCCATCTTCTTAATAGCTGCATCCACCATCTTCACCGTGCCATCAACTTTCTTGTCATAAGTGATCATTAGCTTTGAGTTCTTATCCATTATATCTCAAATGTTGTGCCCGAGATCTTTATTTATACGTAACTGCTTTGATAATTCATTAATCTTGTTATCCATGTTGGGCTTTGTTTTAGCTTGTTCTTCACCAAACTTGTGAAATTATGTAGTTTGAGTTACCAATGTAGCATTTTGAATACTCAGCTATTCTGAGGCAGCATCTATGCTACCCTTCACATTTCCTACCACTGCATTCATAAAGATAGTTGAGGTTGGGATAGAAGATACAACCGCATTAAGTTGAGCTACAGAGTTAGTTAGTTTAGTTTGAATCAAGGCCAACTTATCCACAAGGCTTTTAGCGATTTCCTAGGATAGATGATTTTTGATGGAAAACAAGCTCCCTTGGGTCTTCTCAAATTCTTTAAAACAAACAAATTCAGGTGGTATGCTTGAGTCCTCATCAAGCCCTAGGATTTTATCCTTCTTCTTTGTGGATAAGTCCACCAATTCCTACGATAGTAGCTCCTCACTTACTGTTCCATCCAATTTAGCATTAGATTTTAGTAATGAGAATTTCTTCCTTACCAGCTCTCTAATCTGAGCCAAAATGATTGAATCAGCCAAGTCCTCTTGGACTAGCTTATTATTGGATGGAGTTGCTTCCTCGGTTATAAAATTCTCGTTAGAAACTTCATCACTTGCTTTTGTTTGTTGAGCTTAATTCTTAGGTTTAGGAACTTCTCTAATTAAAGGGAGTGGATGATTGTAAAAAAAATTTCTTATTTAGATGAGGTGGTTTGTACAATTGGATTTGTAGAAGTAGGAGTAGGTTTAGATTTTACACGATAAGGAATGAGAGTTGTTTGTGTTTGTTGACGTGGTGAAGAAGGGTTAGTCTTTTCTTAGGAAGAATTGGTTGGAGAAGAAGGGTGAATTAAGAAATTTACAAGAGAAGTTTCTTTAGGAGTAGAATTTACAAAGGAAGAAGGAATTTCATGATTTAGTGAGGTAATTGGTTCAGGATTTACAAAAGAAGTGGGGGAAGGAACTTGTAGTACCTATTAGTTGGCTGATTGGATGGATCAACCTCAAGTAACTCATTTTGAGTAAGAAGTGACTCAGCTTGTTGAGTGAGATTAGGGGCTTAGATGTTTTCTCCAGGAAGAGTAGATTCTTCCAGGTTGATAACCTCCATGTCATCATCATCCTCTTCATTGCTCACTATTTGTAAAATTCTCAATGGGCGAACTATGGCAGATCTTTTCCTTTGAGCTCCCTTAGCCTTGAAGATTCCTTTATCCACTTACTCTATTACAATAGGATTGATGGTTTTAGTGTCCTCCTTAACCTTCTTAGAACTTTCTTATGTTGCAACATCCCTTGCCTCTTTAAATTTTCTCTTCTTTTCATGAAATCCTTCACTCACCTTCTTAGCATACATGCCTTGAATTTTCTCTAGAACTTATAGAGGATGAGGAGTTAGAGAAGACTTGGTTGATGCTGTTTCTTCTTCTTCTTGGCTTAACTTCACCTCAGCTTCCCTTTGAGTGCGAGTTTTCAAATTCATCTTCTTCCTTGGTTAACCTTGGGACTGGGCAGGCATAGCTCTTGCCCTTGGTTATACTGGTTTGGCCCTACTTCTTTGAGCCCTTGCCTTTACTTTTGGGCTTGTTAAAGCAAAGTGGTAGAGGTTTTCACAAGTTGCACTGATAGGGGCACTTCATCAGTAATTCCCTTTCTTGAAACCTCATAATCCACCACAAAAGCATCCTCATCTTCCTTCAGAACATTTGCTGGAAACACAAAGGGCTCCACCTTGGCTTTCTTTATTTTACATCTTGCCTTAGTGTACCTTGTGTGAACTTAATTGCTCATCAATTTCTTGAAATGTTGAAAGTCCATATTCTTCTTCAATTGGAGTCCCTCCACTCCCTTCAATGAACTTTGAGATCTCCATTCTTACTGCCTTCATTATTGTTGTGATCACTTTGGTGAGGTGATGCAAGATCTTCACATGCTAGTCAAGTTTCTTCCTCTCTACCATATGATACAATACACATCTTTCAAAGCAGGTGTAGTCGCTGAGCGACTTGGTCTTTGGTAGCAACATCTTGATTAGCAGCTCATGGAAAGCTCTTACTTTCCAATTCATCATGGATGTAAAAATTTCACCACAGGCATAATGTGTTAACAATTCCCAATCCATTAGGATAGCTACAACTTCTTCTTCCCCATTTCTCCTAAGCATATTACCCTTCAATGGCATATGCAAGATGCAACAATCAGCTTTACAAATATTAAATAGGAGGTATTTTCAATCTTAATCATAAGTATATTAGGCATTCCCTCTATAGTGTATGTGAGCACGGGATTTTTACTCCTGACTAGCAAGTTCGATGATGAAGCTATAATTTTTTCCCTTGTTAGCTTTTTAATTTTTGCAGGGTCCCGAAATTGTCCAAAAATCATCTACCTTATTTCTTTGGGCCTTTTTTCCCTTTAAAAAGCCCAAACTAAGAAAAATCCCTATGCCTTGTACGATATCGTTAATGATATTGATGATATCATTGAACGATATCGTTGAACGATATCACAGATATCGGTAATGATATCCACTTTCCAGACAGACCAAAAAGCCATTTCCACATTATTTATTCAAAAACACCCATTTCCACCCCGTAATTCTGAATTTTTTTCACCTAATACCCTATCATCATGATGTCATCCCCACTTGATCATGAATGGATGGAAGAAAATAGGGGAAAAAGGGAGAAAAGATAAAAAAAATGTGGGTGAACCACTACACCAAGAAAGAGGACTTTTTGGATTGAAGAGAGCCCATAAGGGTTAAAATTCAGCAATCATGGAGGGAGGAGCACGTAGAAGAGGGGAAATTAGGGGGAAAAAACTCATAAAAAAACAAGTAAAAGAGAGAGGGATTAGAGAGAATTTTTTCAAGGTTTTCTTGAGTGTTCTTCATCAAAACACCAACTTTCACCCCCCAACACTTGGAATTTCTGGTTTGTTAAACAAATACTTAGAGTTTAGACTTGAATGGAGAGTCTACAACATCTTCATCACTCATTTGAAGGTTACTACACCTTCTAAAACATCCACTTTGGCAAGGAATGGATCCTTTCCAAAGTTTTCGGTAAATCATCAACCAACAACCAAAAACAACAAAAAAGAAATGAGGAGCACTTTCTAGAGGACTTCATGGACCAAGAAGAATGTGGATTCATGACTATGGGGTAAGCTTCTGAGTTCCTAGATTTTGTGCTTACGTTTATATGCTTTTCTTTTTGAAGTTTCGTTTTGTTTTCGGTTATTTCTGTTTTCGCACACCAATCTGTTTTCTGAAATTTTCAGTATGATTTCAAATCTGTTTTAACATTTTCTTTACATGAACATGTGTAAAACATCTTGAGCTTTCCGGAATGATAAAGATCGCTTGAAACTGATAAGTATATCAAAAGTTATGAATTTTCAAAGTTTTGTACAAATTTATTTCAATTTCCTGGGCAGAATGTTACTGTTTTCAGTTCTGGGTTTGACGAAGATTTTATTGCATGATTAGTTATTTTTATTAGATTTCTTAGATCATGAGGTTTCTGGAATGGTAAAGTTCACTTAAAATGGATAAGTAGAAATAAAGTTATGATTTTTTGAAGTTACTTAAAATTATGGTCCACGATTTTGGGCAATGCAGGTTGTTTGATACTTTTTTGAATAAAACTGTCTTTAAAATGTGATTTTGTCTCTTTCAGTATGCTAAAAACATCATGAGCTTCCGAAAATGATGAGAATCGTTTGAATCTGATAACCGTAGTGAAAGTTTTTTACAGGTCTGGAGACATAACGTCGGTACTGACCTTACAATGTCGGTACTGACCCTACTTTTGGCAGAATCCGGCTTCGCTCCATTTTGCTCCGTTTCAAATCATTTAAAGTCTGGAACGACCCGCTGAGACCTTTCTGAACTTGGGAACGCATCATTGGGGGTAATAAACCTCTAAATTATAATTGTTTAATATTTATATATGATTTATTAATGAATTAACATATTAATTAATGTTTGGAATAGTAACGGAAGCGTTTTGGGCCATCCATATCGATATCGCCCTTCACAGGGAAGTCGATAACTCTATGAACGACATCGTTACCATTGTTAACCTAAACAATGGTTATATTATGCATGTTTGACCTACATTTATCTTTCTAAATATTGTTTTAGGTCACCCCCATGAAGGGAATAAAACGTGTTCTCGGATAACAGTCCTCACCACATTGCCATGCGGTCACTTTCACTAATAAAATCGACCAACATACGTGTAAATAAAAATGAACAATTTTCATGAAACAAGAACTTCCAAATCTTCGTTGTTTTTACCTCGACCACACGGGTCTTGCCAAAATCCAAATCGAACATACATAGTTCACTTGGTACATATGTGTAAATATTGCGCCATATCTCATGCTAACCTTTGTGGATGCAGGTTAGATGTATGTTAGGGTTTAATTTCCTTCGGGTATCGCTTTCAATTTTGAAATCTAATGTAATATTCATTAGATATCGATGAATTCTAAGCAATTGTATCCCTTAGATTTCAATGTATATAGGTGATTTGTAAAACCCCAAGCCCAATGATGTATTTAATACCCCGTAGAATAGGCGCATTTAATTTCCTACGTGTTTACTTTCCACAATTTACTTGCCATTTTATGCATGCACGATAAACATAAATTGAAAATATCTAGTTTAGTTTGAATATTATAAACGTGGTCTCTCTCATAGTGTAATTTAAGTCAAATGATGACGAAATAGATAACTCATCTCGGACCCAAATCTTTGAACTATGGTATCGCTTAGGTTTAACGGATCTAGGCTGTACCAAAATTTCCCAGAAGAGCTGATCCGAGTGGCGACTTTGAGTACCGTAGGCTAGAGATTCTGATCTTGAGTCTTTTAAGCTTAAAAATCACACTTTTCAAAGCGAAACATTCTTTTCCAATGCGCTTTTCAAAAAGCCCAAAATCCATGTTTACGAAAACCCCAAGCCCCATCTCACGGGGCTGGCTCCCCGTGACGTCCGCGTAGGACCACTGAAATGTCATCCGCTCACAATGTAGAGAATAGAGTAGAACTTCCTTATCAACTCCTTGATTGTTGACCCATCAAGAAGGAGGAACTAGCTTAAATTTATTACCTTATCACCCTATACATGGTCTTGTTCCTCAACAAACCATCATAATCCACTTCAAACACAAGAAAAAAATTCTTATTGTGCTCCCTAGTTGACTTTGAAAAAGGTGGTTCCATGGGGCAAGATGATCTTCTCAATCGTGTTGTCGATGTTGACATACATGTTTCTCTTTGATGGGCCTTGAAGGATGAGGGTTGATTTCATTAGGTTTTGTTGTGTAGACACCAGTGCAAAAAGATTTTGAGAGAAGAAAGGTAGGGTTCTTTGCGAAATTACTTAAGAGTTTAATTTTGCAAGTAGCTTTCTCTCTTTAGCAACCTCTTCCTTATATAGCTCTTCAACTGCAATACAATACATGGTGCCTCTCACAAGCCAAGATCAAGTTCAAACGATGAGATTGAACAACGATTTAATTCACTTAGTAAAATGGCGTAGTTTTAATTTCAAATGGTTCCAATTCAAAATGCCCTTTCAATAAAGTAGCTTCTGAGATTTTAACTAGGAAAATTAAACTAACATCGTTACTCTAAAAATAAATGGGGTTAAATACATGTTACCTCATTTCGCTAAGTTGAGACTTTATTTTCAACACTTGGCCATTTTCATAAATTTTCTTCACATGGGGTTCACCATCCCAATTAGCTCTCTGACTGTCTTAAATTGCTCCTTTGCTAAAGGTTTGGTGAAATTATCAGCTTGGTGTTAATCTGAAGGAGCATACTTCAGTTCGACATATCCCCTTAGCACATAATCCCTTATGAAGTAATGTCTAATATTGACATGCTTCATCCTACCATGTTGAATTGGATTCTTGGATAGGTCAATTGCGCTCTTGTTATCCCACATAACTTCAAGTCATTTTGACTTAATACCATAATCCTCCAGTTGCAGCTTGATCTATAGCAGTTGTGCTACACAACTTCTTGCTACCATATTCTTAGCTTCACATTACTTATCACAACAAAAGTTTTCTTCTTGTTGCACCATGAGACAAGGATCCAAGGAAATGGCATCCTCTTGTGGTGGCTTTTCTTATCGAGCTTGTCTCTTCCATTATCTGCATTTGTATATCCTCTTGAAATAAAATCTATATTGTTAGGATACCACAAACTTGCATCAATTGAACTTTGCAAGTACTTTAAAATTCTCTTAACAATTTCTAAGTGAGATTTCCCAAGGTCATCGTGGTAAGACACACAATTGCATACAAAGTATTGAATATCTGGCATACTAGCTATTAAGTAAAGGAGAGAACCAATAATACCTTTATAGATCCTATTATCCATAGGTTTAGTTGCTTCATCCTTACTCAAGATTATGTTAGTAGCCATGTGAGTGGACATTGGCTTTGAATGCTTCATATCAAACTTCTTCAAGACTTCTTTGGCATATTTTGCTTCGCTAATGACGATTCCATCTTCACTTTGTTTGATTTATAGTCTGAGGAAAAGGTTGAGCTTTCCCATCAGTGACATTTTAAACTCTCTCTTCACTGCTTGAGGAACTCCTTGCAAAGCTTTTCACTAGTTGCTCCAAATATGATATCATCTACATGTATTTGGATTAGCAATGCATCTTCCTTTCCTCGCTTGATAAATAGAGTTATATCTGCTATTCATCTTTCATTGCCTTTGCTGAGTAGGAAGTTGGTCAGCCTTTCATACCAAGCATGAGGTGTTTGCTTCAATCTGTAGAGAGTTTTCTTCTATTTGAAGACATGGTTAGGATTCTTCGCATCTTTAAAGCATGGAGGCTCGCACGCATACACTTCCTCTTGAATGAAGCCATTTAGGAAAGCAATCTTCAAACCCATTAGAAATAGTTCGAAATTCATGTGGAATGCAAAAGTAAAAAGAATCCTAATTGCTTCAAGAATAGTTTTAGGTGTATAAGTCTAATCATAGTCGATGCCTTCTTATTGGTTGTAACCTTGAGCAACAAGTCTAGCCTTATTTCTAAAAACAACGCCATCTTCATCAAGCTTGTTCTTGAAAACCCACTTATAGTCGATGATTGATTTTAATTTGGGCTTAGGAACTAGATCCCAAAAATAATTACACTCGAACTAATCTAATTCCTCTTGCATTGCGATCATCCAATTTTTATCTCATTCTACATCTTTGACTTATTGGGTTTAATCAATGAGTTAAAAGTTGGATGCCTCGTAATTTATCGATAGAAGTGTCGCATAACTAGGAGCGCTTATCAGGTACTTTGGTGGAGCAATATTGCATCAATTCTCATATGAGAACCACCATTCAAAACTTAGACATGGTGAAGCAAATATTGAGAGAGAAGTTCAAGCCATATTACAGCAGGTGGATGGCCACTCAAGTCTTGTTGAAAGATCATCTCAGTCTAAATTCTTTACTTGTGGTTGAGAAAACCAAACCTTCCAAGGGTGGGGCCTGTTTGGGAAAGGGTCTGAGTGCCAAGAAGAAAATTAGTAAGAAGAAGAAAAGTAAGAATGAAATTGCAAATGTCTACTTACAATGTGGTAATGTAGGCTACTGGAAGATGGATTACAAGGTTCAAAATTCTGAACAAGTGAAAAAGAAGCTAAGTGAGGCATCTACTTTAGGTATGTTCATAATATAGAGTTTCTCTACAGTTCCTTATGAGTGTACATGGGTATTGGATACTAGTTGTGCTACTCATATTTGTACTTCTGTGTAGGGGTTGCAAAATATTATGAGGCTTGCAAAGAGGGAAATGGACCTAAGAGTTGGAAATGGAGCACAGGTTGATGTAACAACTGTAGGGACATATAGCCTTCATTTACTTAGTGGCTTTATTTTAGTTTTGAACAATTACTTTTATATTCTTTCTGTCACTAAGAATATAGTTTCTATTATATGTTTAGCAACATATGGATTTAAGATGTTATTTTTAATAATAATTGTAAAATTCAACGTGATAATGTTCTTTATGCTTGTGGAATATGTGTGGATATGTTCTAGATACTAAAACTGAAATTCTAAACATGAACATTGTTTAGAATTCGAAGATAGATAATGAGAAATCTTCATATTTGTGGCATTGTCATCTAGGCCATATAAATTTAACTCACTTAACTAAGTTACACAAATGTGGTGACTTGGGCCCAATAGAATGGAAATCCTACAAGGCGTTCGAACCTTGTTTAAAAGGTAAGATGGGTGAAACATACCTTTCAAAGGAAAGGGTCAACATGCCACAAGTACTTTGAAAATAATATATTCCGATGTATGTGATCCAATCATCTACTTCATAACCTTTATCGATGATTACTTGCGATATGGTTATTTAAACCTAATGAGGAACAAGTTTAAATGTTTTTAGAAATTCAAATAGTTCAGAACCAAAGTAGAGAAACAGCTTGGGAAAAGTACCAAACCCTTTGATTTGATCGAGGCAATGAATAGTTAAACTAAGAGTTTCAAGATTATTTAGGGGATAATGATATTTTATCTCAATGGAGACCTCATTATAAACCCTAACACAATGGAGTGTTGAAAAGGAGGAATTGAACACTACTTGCTATGGTTCAGTCCATTATGAGCCAAGAAGAATTCAATAAATCCTTTTGAGGTTATATACTTGAATGTGCAACTTATATTCTAAACAGAGTGCCCTCGAAATCAGTTAATCAAGCACCATACGAAATGTGGTATGGTAAGAAACTAGCTCTTTCTCACATGAGAGTTTGGGGATGTCCTGCTTATGTAAAGAGGACAAATTCAAATAAGCTATGTGTTAAGTGTGACAGGTGTCTATTTATAGGTTACCTTAAGGAGACTATGGGTTATACCTTTTATGATCCCAAAGAACTAAAGGTAATTATTTATAGAGATGCTTAGTTCCTCGAGAAGGAACACATAATTGTGAAAGCTAGTGGGAGAAATCTTGAGCTAGGCACTCAAGAGGTTAAATAGATAATGAACTAATTATTCTTGTACCTATTATACAAGAAAGTGTAAGCATGGAATAACCTATTATAAAACGGACATTTCATAGGTCAAGTCAAGCTCTAATCTTTCCCAAGAGATATGGTTATTTCATCACTAATGATAAGAACAGCTTCCTTATGGAAGATGATGAGCCCAAGACTTACAATGAGGCAATGGAAGGCTCAGAGTCTGACAAATGGGAGATGGACTCCATGTACGAAAATTAAATCTGGAACTTGGTTGATGCTCTAAGTGGGATTAAGCCCATAGGATGCAAATGGGCTTTCAAGAAGAAAACTAACATTGATGGTAATGTGATTACCTATTAAGAAAGCCTAGTTGCAAAATGTTATAATAAAAGTAAGGCATTGACTATGATGAAACCTTTTCACCAATAGCCATGTTGAAGTCTATCAGAATACTTCTTGCCATCTAGTGAATCCAAGTTAGTAGTACTTCACAATACTTAAACAATTTGGAAATAACAAACTATATAGGATAGTGAAATTAATTGAGTACTAAGTGTACTCTTAATTAATGAAGTTTACTTGAGTTTGTTTAAAGAAAAACAACTCAGTTTACTGTGTAATTAATTAATTTATGGCTTAGAGTAAGGAAAACCAAGCTGAGTATTATGTAGTGTATAAAGTTATCTACTCAGTTGTGCTGAGGAATAAAAAGCTGTTTTCCTTGGACATTTAGAGAATATTTAACATTGGTGCTACTAACGTCTTTTGTTAGAAATAGAATATATCTTTGATGCTTTTCAGGATAAAAAATGCTAAAATTAAAGAAGATATTCCTGTGGTCCTCACATTCAAAAGGTGTTAGTATGAAATGTTGGAGATTCCTCACTAAAGTCCAGGATAAAAGGAATCCTATGACATGAACTATTTCTTAGTGTCTCCGCGTGCCTCTACAAATGTCATAAAGTCAACTAATGATAGAACGCCACGTTTCATCTCACGCGCCTCTCTATCGGAATGGATTGCTTGAAGACAAACAAGTTTTTAACAATGAAATAATATTATGCTTCATAGTTCGAAATCTTTATCTCTATATGTCCTGATATATGTCTCCAATGGGAAGGTTCAAAAGATTTGAAGAGAAGAGAAATTGAAGAGTTATCAAGATGAGAAGTTTGCAGTGGTTAATTCCAAGACCTTCAAGTATAAATAGAAGGCTGGAGTAGACGTTCAAACTTGGTAAATCAACCTCGAATTTCTTAAAGAGCTTAAATTAGGTTCATTTACTCCCAACTTCAAGAAATTCAAAATCAAGTAATCAGAAAACATTCATTGTTCAAATTAGTTTGTAATAGAGAGAGAAATACCACTTGAAGATTTAACATTGTAAAGGAATCAACATTTTATAAGTTGAATTCCTCAATTCACAAATTTCTTTTAGAAATCTGAGTGATGGTTTGGGAAGGGTACCCAAACTATGGATTGAGAGGTAGTTATAAAGAAAGGTGCTTTTTATAATAGAGTCTACCCATAGAAAGGTTTCTCAACCTAAGGAAGGAACAAAATCACTAGTGGATTAAAGGATAGAAAGGAATCCGGGGACTGAGGTAGACTAGGGGCTGAAATATGATAAAATCTCAGGTGTTGAAGTTCTAACCTTAATGGCTTACCTTTATCACTTTTATCTAATTCATCATTCTTTCTTTGTTTTTAGTTTTTCTTAAAAAAACCAATCTATGCTGAGTAGAGTACTCAGCATACGATTAAAGATAAACTGTACTAGCATAGCTGAGCAGTTTATAAGTTTTTAGATCAACTTAGCATGCAACACTTAGTATGCGCATCTAAAAACTTTAAGTTAGTAATCATTTTATAAAAATCAAAAGGTAACCAAGAACAACATGCACCCCCTCTATTGTGTAATTAAGCCGTCTAAGGACGAACAAGTGGTATTAAAGCAAGTACTCAACTTATTGACTAATTGTCTTTGAGTTAAAGATCCATAAATGGCTTATAAAAGCATCAGTTCCAGCTCAGGACAGATAGTGTTCCTTAAGGAGGGAATGTCAATAACTAGGCCATCGTTATTCAATAGCAATCATTACACATTTTGGAAAAATTTCATGAAAAACTTTATTTAATCACAGAGCATGCAAGCTTAGCTCGCTATAGTGCTTGGATTGTGAATTCCTTCTTTAATGAGGAATGGGTAATGTGTTCCAATCGATCCAGAAGAATATGATGATGCTGACCTAGGCCTCTCAAAGAGAATGCCACAACCATCAATTACTTACATTGTGTGTTAGATCTTACAAATCTCAATAGGGTCTTACGATGTGAGATAATACAAGAAATCTAGAAGAAGCTAGAGATTACTTATGAAGGAATGGATAAGGTCAAGGAGTTCAAGATCAACCTCATGCTATGATAGTATGAGATGTTCTAGATGGGCACTAGCAAGGGTATTCAGGCCATGAATACCAGGTACATTAACATCGTTAATGAATTGAAGCATCTTAGCAAGTAGTTCATTAAGGAAGAGCTGGTGAAGAATATTCTTTACACTCTTACCTTAGGGTGGGTGCCAAAAAGAGCGTGATCAAGGAGGCTAATAATCTTAAGACCTATAGCTATGATGAGCTGATAAGCACCTTGTTAACTCAAGAGATGAGCCTAAGGAAATACACCGATGACTCTGAAAGGAATAATGGCAAAGGAAAGACAGGCAAAGCCATTGTCCTGAAAGGCGATTCCTTTTATTAATCCCCAACCTAAAATTTTGATGAGCAAATAGCCCTTCTTACTAGGTGTTTTAAATGCTTCAAAATGAATGACGATATGTTCGATAAGAAGATGTTTCCCGCTAAAATTAAGTCCACTCAGCACCGACTCGGAGTTGAGGAGGGACTCAAGAAGGAACACAGCAAAGATATCAAATTCTTTGCCTGTGGAGAGAAATGCCATATCTAGTCGAACTGTCCAAAGAAAAAAAAATGACAGATACGAGAAGAGGTTTGCAAAGAAAAATGAGGCACTTGCTGCCACCTGGAGCAATTCAGAAGAGTCTTCATCATCAGATGAAGAAGCAAATGATTTTGCCAATCGCTACTTGGTGGTCATTGAGAATGAAATGGGAGAGGGCTTAGCATCTACCTTAGGTAGAAGTCAAACCGCTGCTAAATCTGAAGCTGAGTGCAAAAAAGGGAAAGCTCCTCAAATTGAGGTGCATTTTGAAATCCCTTTGTCAATAGAAGAGTTAACCTAGGAACTCTTTGAAGTCCTAAAAATGATAAATAAGTCAAAGAAAAACATCAAAGAGCTAGTGAGGAGAAGTGAAGATCAGGAAGACACTATTGCTTCCTTGTCTCTTGATATCCGCTTTATTCAAGAAAAAGCTAAGTATAAGGACTGTCATGCCAGCAAGCTCACTAAGCAATAACATGAGTTGAATACTGAGATAATAGGCTTTAAAGAATGAATGGGTTCCTTCTCCAACCAACAATCAAATCTCCAACCAAGAATCAGACTCTGAATAATCAAACTCGCAATTCTAAGAGGAAGAATTCCTCTAAAAAGAAGAAAGTGAGCCAGCCCAAAGCAAAAATGGTGTGCAGTTTTGTGGTAAAGATGGACATGCTACACTTCTTTGTATGCATAAAAATGGTTACTACAATGAGTATGATTTGATTAACCTAAGCACTTCTAACAAAGGAGGACCTAGCTCGAGAGCATCGGTACCTAAGAAAACGTAACTTTTTGTAGGTGAGCCTTAGATCCATTGATAACTCTAGAATGTGGCATTTGGATAGTTGATGCTTAAGGCATATGACGGGAGATGAAAGTCAGTTTATCTCATGGAGCGTAAAAGAAATGGAAGTGTAAGTTTTGGAGATAACCACAAAGGTAAGATTATGGGCTATGGCACTGTTGGTGTCTCTCCCTCAATTGAAGAGGTTTCTTTGGACAAAGGACTTAAGTTCAAATTTCTTAGAGTAGTGTGACAAAGGTAGGAAGGTTACATTCAACTCAGCAAGTTGCTCAGTTGGTAACTGTAAGACTTATTCTGCTATTCTCTTTGCTCCTACAATTAATAATGTTTATATGATTGATTTATCCCCTGGCTCCACTAATGTGTGTCTTGTATCTAAGGAGGATAACTCGTGGCTTTGGCATAAAAGGTTGGGTCATATAAATATGAATATTCTGTCCAAACTAGCCAAAAAGCAATTAGTGTGGGGTTACCCAGCATCATCTTTGAAAAGGATAAACTATGCTCACCTTGCCAACTAGGTAAGCAATTTAAGAAATCTTTTAAATCAATTAATCATGTAGCAACTAAGCGACCATTGGAGCTCCTCCACCTAGATCTTTTCAGCCCAGTTCAGCCTATGAGCATGGGTGGTAAAAGATTTTCATTGGTGGTTGTGGATGACTTCATGAGATTCACTTGGGTAGTCTTGTTGAGTAGCAAAGATGAAACATACGAATCTTTTATCAAGCTCTGTAATCAGATAATGAATAAAATAGGAACTAAAATCTGTAGAATCCAAAGTGATCATGGATATGAATTC